>CAKAKR010046352.1:0-54316 GCA_916700685.1 Adelosebastes latens | reverse complement strand
CCGGGGGGGGGGGGGGCCCCCCCAGCGACAGACATGGAACATGCCTTGGCGGAAGTCTGCACTCTCTGAGTGCACTTCTAGTTCAGTTATGTTATGTTTGTTTAACGTCACACTACGTTGTCCCCCATCGTCCCGTCATCTACCGCTTTTGTCTTCCTCACCGCGGACAGCCAGGAGCTCCCGCACCTCAAAGTCTCGCCACATCTCCATGTTGTTCTCGTTCGCCGCTCACCTCCGGTGTGTCTGAAAACATTCCTGCTGCCATCTCTCCGTTTGTTTATGAGCCACGACGACCTGTGACAGTTGCGTCACGGACTGTGCGCCCTCATTTGCAAACCAAATAGGCTTGTCCCGTCCCGTTTGTTAGCGACCCTGGTCCGTGCCATTCACATCAAAAACGACCCTGGTCCGACCCTCATCTGACCCACCTCTCAACCTGGGTCGCGAAGCCGAGTCAGTCAACGCGGGTTAACCCTTTCATACACACAATCAACCCCGGTTGAGTCCTCGGTGTGAAAGGGGTATTAGAGTGAAATAGACAATAAAGCAGGGGATGCTTTAGGGCGGGGCTACTTTGTGATCGACAGGTCGCTACCACGGCATTGTCCGGTCTGGGAGTTGTCAGTGTTTTCGTCTTACAACTTTAACCCTTTCACAGTGTGTTTTCAGTTCATGAAAGTTAATTGTAACATTTTGGTCGCCTAAAAATTGTCTTATTCAGCATTCGGTTTTACTTAGCTCCGCCCTCTTGTGTCAGTTCTGGTTCCAAAAAGCCAACATGGCGACGGCCAAAAGCCAAGATGGTAACAGCCAAAACCCTGAACCCAAGGCTTCAAAACAGCAGTCCACCAAGCAATGGGTGACGCCACGGTGACTACATCCACTTCTTATATAAAGTCTGTATTAATATTAAACTGGATGCCTATCAGACAGTTAACCTTAAAGGATAAGCCAGGCACTGTTTTTTGCTAATGTCGACAAATCTCATGTAGAGACCAAAACCAGTGGTGAATTGATACTGCAAAGTATTGCCTTAGCCCTGATCCACAACCGTCACACCCATAAAATGTATTACCATCCATGAGTAACAATCTGTTACAGGAAATGGCAACCCAATACAAACCTGGACCAAGACTAGTAAATCCTAGCTTATTCCTCCGTGCCATATAGCTCAATTCCTTCATTACCATGAACACACACACACACACACACACTCTGCTGTAGTTTTATTTGACTCAATCCCACATGCTGTCCTGCTGCCAGAAATATTCAGAGCACCAAATGTGGATTCATCCTCTGATTCATCTCAATATCTTTTTTTTATTGTCATAAAATCTCATGTGCAATGAATACATCTATACTAATAAGAATGTGTGTGTGTATCCAAAGCCTGATATATAATATTCCTCTGTGGCAGAGAGCTCCATTGTTGTCTAAAAACACATCAATTAGTCACACTGTTGCACTGGGTGACATGTTCCTTCATTACCGTGAACACACTGTAGTTTATTTGGACTCCATCCCACAAACACTATCCTGATGCCACAAATACTCACTAGAGCACCATATGTGGATACACTTGCCTCTGAAAATAGTCCCCAACAAATCCACTATTTCCTCCCGTGTGAGTAATGTTTGCTAAAAAACTACAGTCGAAAGCTGTTTTAGGAAATTACTGAGTCTATTCTAAAAAATGAAAAAATATATTTGTGAGCCATTTTAGCAACGTGGCTCGAGGGATGGCAATGTCGGCCAGTCATGAGACACAGACTTTCGTGTTCCCCAGAAGATGAAACCCTACTGACTTTGGTGATCCCCTGACTTTTCATCTAGTGCCACCATCAGGTTAAAAAAAAATAATTTGCCCAATAAGCTACTGCAGTTTATAACCAAATACCTGCAAAACAAATGGAATTCTCATCAGCCTCAGCTGCTGGGGCGGAGTGGAGCGGGGTGGTGGATGTTTTCTCAAAAATAAATAAAAAAATACATTTTAAAATTAAATTAATAAATTGAAAATACCTTCAACTTTGTTTTCCCTCAAATGAATGGAGGTAAATGAATGGAGTTAAAGTTCTATTACTGGATAAATATTGCCATCTATGTCCACTCTACAATGTCATGTATGGCAAGCCTACTACTACTACTACTATGCTATTCCCTAAGTAAGGGATAATGTGCAACGAACTGGTTATTGTGAACTAAAGTTGAAAAATAATTTCCATAGTCCCAGACCAGGGAAACTCTCTACAGGACTCCCAAACTGTCAGTGCGTCATGACGGGGATAGCCCTGTGATTAAAGGGGGTGAAAGCCACAGGTGCGCCAAGTTGGCCAACCTGATGAAAACGCCTATGGTGTGTGCATATTAGCGCGCATGAACGTGCGGTACACCTAAGGGTCCCGTTTTGGGGGTTGGAATATATGGCCACCCTATTTAAAGTAGAAGTTTTGAGAGATGTTTCAACTTCTTCTCTTTACTATGGTACCGTCTATGAGGGACACGGGATTGTTTTCCCCCAAAAAAAGAGGTTCGTGGTCATGCGAGCCTACTCTGGATGACCTATTGCCGGTCTGATGTATCAGCATGTTAGCATAGTCTTTGTTAGCAGCCTCAAAGAGCTAGCAAGGCTATAGACTTTGAGTCATGTTAAAGGTTTAGGTCTTCAGAAGAAACCAATGGACTTAGGTCTGAGTGCCACAGACAGGGTAGGGAACTGACTAACTCAAGAATAAACTTGGTTTTAGTCTTTTCATAGGATTTGTGGACAGTCCTCAAGTTTGAGTCCATGATCTCTAGGCCTATCACATGTCTACCCATACTCCCCCGTTTTCCCCGTCACTCTTTGCTGCCAACTACCACATGAAGGCAGAATGTCTTTTTGCCATTTTTCTGAAAATTCTCGAAATGCTAAAACCTCTTAAAGGTCCCATATTATAAAAAAGTGAGATTTTCATGTTTTTTTATTATAAAGCAGGCTTAAGATCTATATAAATACTGTGAAAGTATCGAAATGCTCAATCCACAGGGAAATATACACAGCCCGTATTCAGAAACTCTGCATTTGAAACAAACCGTCAGGATTTCTGTCCATTTGTGATGTCACAAATATACGATATTTAGACCCCTTTGCATTACGTTTTAAACATAAAAATTCGAAATGTGTCCCAGTTTATTCCTGGTTGCAGTGTACATGAATGTCATCAGCTTACAGGAAGTACACATAGACCCAAGCTCTTGCCTAGCAACGCAATTCTGTTGCAATTTTGTCGCAGTTCCGTCGAAATGCGCTAAAACAGAGCGTTTCAGGGCAGAGGGTAAATACAGGCATATGCAGGCTGACATTATGAGGAAAATAAAGTTTTTTTTTTAACTTTACAGCATGTAAACATGTTTTAGTAGAAACACAAAATACAAGTATGAACCTGAAAATGAGCATAATATGGGACCTTTAAATATGGTGATGTGTGATGTCTACATAAGGGTCATGAACGGAAACACCGAAGCAAACTTCCTCGCCTCAAATGTCACTTGTAGAGAGACATGTATTATTAAAAAATCTTTATAATTCTCCCACACTGTTCTTAGATTGGATGACAGCGATAAGGAACACAGCTACTTTGGGAGGAAGTACATTGGCGTGGGGACAGGAGGGACACTCGAGATCCACGGAGAACAGAAGCTGTCGTGGACGCTCCTCAACAAGACCCTCCACCCCGGAGAGAGCAACCAAAACAACTACCTGTTCCAGAGAAGCTGGGGGAGCCGAGGCATCATTATCCACGTCGTCGACCCCAAGACCGGAGAGGTGCTGCACGATGACAGGTAAAGGGTCCTCTCGAAGCAGAGGCCGCGTCTCGGCTGCTGAACAATCATGACACTCTTAATTAGAGCAGGAATGATGTGGTGGCTGACATCTCATAAGCTGTCTAACCACAGGCTTGTAATGAAGGAGACAAATGTGACTCTAATGGCCCTAGCGTTGTTTCATGCAAGGATATTAAATGTAGAAATTGATGTCATCCTTAATATCCTTTCATGCTTAATTATCCATTGCATTTTTTATTCCAAATGGAGGTCAGATGCATTGATATACAGCTTTTATTGTGGTAAATAGATTCTTGTAATTTTCAGAGGAGGAAGCAAGTCATTGGACTGCATCCAGTCTCCTCTAATTTACTGTCATTAGACTTTGTCTGATTAGAGGTGACAGCCATAAAATGCACTGAGTAAATTACAACACAGTTAATATGCAGACTGAGTCAACTGCGGTGTAGAGATTAAGGAACAATTAAACAATACATGTAATTATGAGTGGATAGACAGCAAATATTGCTTTGAAGTGGGATGGTGTTTTACTAATGGATGTCATCGCTTGTTCAACTTATATTTGATCTTGGTGTTTAGCTCTTGCGCTCATGAGAGGTTATTTTAACGTCCATATTTCATGAAGGTACACTCCCTGATTTTTTTCCTTTTTAAATGTATTATTAATGTATTTTTTATCAGTGAAAAAATTTACATACATCATAGATACATCAGAAATGCTCCTTTAGTCTCTAAGCCTCTGAGTGGGTGGGCTGCATGGGCCACGGGTTTCATTGGCAGCTGAGCCAGCAGGGGTGCACAGAGAAAAAACAGCACAGACGGGAGGCGCTGTTATGAAACTTAAATATATATATATAGGACATGTCATTTACAAAAACGTCTTTATGCTGTTATAGGAAAAAAAAAAAAAAAAAAGCATGAAACTTAATTTCAGTTGGACAAAATCATCAAATGTTTTTTTAAGGAACCAACACGTTGGTTTTACATGCAGAGCGCTTTTCAAAATGCGTTTTCTGGCCCGTCTTTGTTTTAGGATGAATGGAAGACACAATAATGATTTTGTTTCTTCCCCTTTTCCTCTTGTAACCTCCCTTCACTCCCACAGGTTTGACACATATCGTAGTAAGGACGAGAGCCGTCGCCTTGCAAAGTACGTGGATGGTGTGGAGGCGGGGCTTATACTGGCCATGGTGGTCAACGACGAGGGCTCCAACAACTTGGAGGACTCGGCCAAGAAGAGCCTCTCCAGGCTGGGCAGCCAGCACATCACCACTCTGGGATTTCGGTGAGCTCTCCTGTCATATTGTTTTTGAAATCACATGACATACAATTTAGCCCCGTGCCAATTTGTGATGGGAATCTTCATTTAAGATTTTCTGAAACAAAGACGTTCATAATTCAGTCCTGCGTTTGTTCAAACCCTCACAGGTACTGCATTTAGCATAAAATATATATGCTCAAATCATAACATGACAAACTGCAGCCCAACAGGCAACAACAGCTGTCAGTGTGTCAGTGTGCTGACTTGACTATGACTTGCCCCAAACTGCATGTGATTATCATAAAGTGGGCATGTCTGTAAAGGGGAGACTCGTGGGTACCCATAGAACCCATTTACATTCACATATCTGGAGGTCAGAGGTCAAGGGACCCCTTTGAAAATGGCCATGACAGTTTATCCTCGCCATAATTGAGCATAACTTTGGAACCATCTTTAGCCTCTTTTGCAACAAGCTATATATGGCATGTATCGTTGGTACCAATGGATTCCTTAGGTTTTTCTATTTTCATATGATGCCAGTATCTTCACTCTAGCTTTAAAACTGGGCTCAGTTACAACCTAAAAAAATCCCAAGGTGCGTTAATGAGTTAAAATAATTAGTGGCGTTCAAACAAATTTGCATAAGCACGTTATTATCGTGTTAACTTTGACAGCCCTAATAAATACAGTTTCATCCTCTCTATTTATATACATGAGGAGGACAGAGAGTTAAAAACACCCCTCAATATAATGCAGTCCAGTACAAAACCATCACCTACTGTAAGTCCTGCATTCATTCTCCTGTTAGCTCTGGTTTGGTCTCCACCAACTCCTGAGAAAAAAAACCTCCGTCTCTGTTCACCAAGCCCCCAGGAAGTGCGCCGGTCGTCGATCCTGACTTTCATAGTGGCCAAACGGCGGTACTACAACTTCCGTGTCCGTCACGTGATGCCATTGGGCCCAAAAATAGTTTTCCCATAGACTTACATTGGGAAAGAGGAGTCTGTAACTCAGCGGATCATTTTTTTGAGGTGAATCAACTTCCCAGTACGAATACCTAAATAGCCCTTATTTAAAAAAATACGTTTCTAAAGTTGTAAAACGCACTAATAGCTGAATCCAAAGTTATTTCCCTTCCTCCGTTCATGTGAGTGAGACCTAGACCGAGGCTGGAGCGCAAGCCGTGACAACGGCGTAACGTTGGGACCCCGTGACCGAGTCATGTGACCGAGCGGACGCTTCTCCGCCAATCATCTCGGACGCTACTACGCCAAGATCCGGGTACTTTTCCAGACGGAAGTCGAGCCATTTTGGCTTCATGCGCCAATGAGCAACTCTCATAGGAATGACCGGGGCCCCGCCTCCAACGCTGGATCCAGTTCTTTTAATACATCTGTCTCTGTTCACCAACCAGTCTCTGACTGCAAAAACCAAGAAGAAGAACTTTGTTCAGCCCTACCAAGCAGCTAATATGTAGACATACCAATGAATCAAGGCCTTGATCCACTCACAAGGGTGGATATATGTCATTTAATGCACATGCATGTGCACTTGTTATGGAATGCTGTAGCTGCTAACCCTTTTGTGTGTATCTTAGTGATGCTGTATCTGCAGGGAAAAAGCTTGGCCTATTTGTGTGTGTGTGTGTGTGTGTGTGTGTGTGTGTGTGTGTGTGTGTGTGTGCGTGCGTGCGTGCGTGCGTGCGTGTGTGTGTGCGTTAGTATGTCAGGAATGCATGGGAAATGGAAACTGAATCGTGCCATGATAACAAAACCCCCTGGAGATGTCTCAAAGTTTCTGACATAAGGGTTATCGGAGTGGATAAAAATGTGCAGACTTGTACACTGACACATTCCTCAAACAAGACTCAACTGTGCTCTGAAAGAATGCAGAACTGTTGGATAGGTGACTTTGTATAGTACACCACAAGCTGGTGTGAATGTGTTTCGTTTTGCACGGTTAGTCAGCTACGATGACAGAGACCATGTTGTGGGCTGAGAGAAGATGCTGATGCATCGTAGTAATGTAGGCCCTGTGGTTAGCCTCCGAGCATGGCGGTCGTATAAAACTTAGGCAACGTTTTGCTACATTTATGCCTAGCGTCCACGCTACTCCGGCGTTTTCCAGCCCCTAAAACGGAGACGTTTGAAAACCCTGCTGACCCAGTTTTAGTTTTAAAACTCAGAGGTTGCGTTTCAGTCTGGACGAACAGAAACAGGGTATAGTGTCTACAAGGGAACCCGTAGGCATTGGTCTTTAATAGTTAAGGTTAGGATAGGTCATCGGGCAGCGCGTCTCGTGAGAGTGTTTGCAAGTTTTTGCAAGACAGACTTCGCAGTTCGCGGGTTACCTTCTAGACGACCCAGAGAACAAAACAGAGACTTTTGAAAACGACGCCCACGTTCGCTTCTTGATCGGGTCTCATCAGTCATGACGTGTCCTTCCCTGATTCGTCACGCCCCGTCACGTGAACCAAACACTGTCAGCCTCGACCACCGATGGTTAATTCAACATGGATAACGAGTTACAAGCATTGTTGACCTTGTTGTCTATGCTAGCAGCTGTTGTGCAGTTAAATTCTGCATTTTTATAATGCTACTACTGCCTACATGCGCAGGAGGGAAGCTATTATCCGAGCGCTTTGCATCAATGTGTATCGCTACTTCCTGTTTACACTGGCATATGTGAATGGTCATGCGTTTTCAGGCGTGGTAGAATGGATGGAGATTCATTCTGCAATGGCCCAAAAATGCTCGTCTAGACGGAGATCGTTTTTGATTTAAAAAGCTAAGTTTTAAAAGGAAAAGGTATTAATGTAGATGTAGCTTTAATGCTGCTGAGGACATGGCAGGAAACACTGAGAGGGTTTCATAAAGGACATCAGCGCAGAGCACGAGTTGACATTCCATTCCCCAATTTGCACTTTTGCTCCGTGGCTGTGGATGCTGCAGAGGACAGAGCAAATGGATGGGAGCGATGGTGGTGAGGGCGACAGAGGGATTCCTGCCTAATGACTCTTGTCGCCTCCTCTCCACACTGTTGCCAAACAGGCCAACACTGGTGTCATCAGGAGAGAGAGGCTGTGTAATTTGCGGCGCACCCAGAGACATTTTAATAAGCTGAAATTTATGACACAGTGTAGACTCTGCAATACATTCTCAGTTATGTAATTTGCATGTGTTTACCGCAGCTGCCACAGTGAGTGGGGCTGGTGGCAGCACAGAGAAATACGGCAACACACCTCAGCAAAATGAATTCAGACAGTCGGGGGACGTATACAGGGTGGTTTAAAGTTGTGGGATATTATTGGGATACCAACCAAATTGTGTTGGTGGTTGGAAGTTGGATTCTCCGTCTACTTTACTTACTTCAATCATACATTCCTGTTTTAATGTTGTAGACAGTAACACCTTACTGACTCACTGCACAGAATGACCATAGTACATCAGCAGCAATACACAAGGGTTACTGATCAATGTCAGTCACCTCTCTATGACCTCACTGACTGCTGCCAGGCTGGCTCTGATGGATGTACTCATGTTAATGCCCCGTCGATCCCCTAAACTACCCTCCATATGTTCAGCACTTGGTTAAAGGGGCCCTGTGGAGTTTTCTTGTAAACAAGCAATAGTCATGTCCACATTCAGTGTTACGCATCAAAACACGGATGCATTTCCTTCCTCATTAAACATTTGCAAAGCCGTCTTTTTAAGTAAATCCGGCAGTGTTTACGTCCATGTTTAATAGCTTCTTCTCTGCCTTTGCTGGCGAATTGCTGCCACCTGTAGGTCAGTGGAATTGCGTGAAACCATTGGCAGGAAGTTGTATTGTGTCCCCCCATGTGCGAGCGCATGCAACACATTCTCACTCCCAACTCATCAAATACCAACGCTTGGTCAGTGCCGTGTTAATAGCCAACTGTTTGATCTGTAGGCTGAGATTTAGTTGGAGACGACAGTCTGATGCTGCTGTAACATTAATGTATGACTGTATTACTGCAGCAGCCTCCCACTCAAGCTAACGTAAGCTAGCCATGCTAGTCACTGTCAGCAGCATCATTTAGCCATTTAGCACACTGACCGTGACTATTCCCGTATCGTATGAGCCTCAAATGTCAGTGTGAAAGCCTCTGCTGGTCTGGTCTATAGCTTGGAGCCATAAAGCCAAGCTGGTCTGGTCTATAGCTTGGAGCCATAAAGCCCCTCTATAACATATTTTTTAGGACATGGCAGGGGAACAAATCGGAGATCAGCGTTTTTTTTATTTATTGTTGGTGCAACCAACTACACAGCAACTCTTCAGCATAGCGTTATTACTATTAGCAGTTTGGTTAAAGTAGAAGTTTGGAGACATGTTTCAACGTCTTCTCTTGACTCTGTTACAGTCTATGAGGGACACGGTAAGGTCTTCCCCCAAAAGAGGGCGTGGTCATGAGAGCCTACTCTGGATGACGTATTGCCGGTCTGATGTATCCCTACGAGTCGCGTGACTAACGGCTCACATGAGTCGGAGGGGGGGGGGAGCTAATCCCAGACATTGGGTGAAGGCGGGGTACACCCTGGACAGGTCGCCACACTATCACAGGGCTGACACATAGAGACTCACATAATTATGATGTTCACTATTTTCTGGCATTTAATACATTAAACAATGATTTAATTGAAAAAAAAAATCAGCAGATTAATTGTGCAAGTAATTGTTAGTTGCAGCCCAAGATATGATATTATATATTTGAGATGCTTGTCTTATTTTGTTATTAAAAACAACACAATGTTTAAGTTAAACATGTGATGTGTAATGTTCAGTAGAGTGAGGTTGGATTGAATTTAACCTCATATTGCATCTTGAAATAAGAGACAAATAGATTTCATGGCAAAATTTTTGCTGGCATCATCACTGGCACCATATTTTTTTTCCCCAATATTCCCTCGTTGCCAGGACATTTTTCATATCACAGCAATTCAGAAACAGCTGGTTCACACATGAGTGCTCAGTTTCACTGAGAGGAAGCCTCTCTTTTACAGGAGCGCCCTGATCACAGACTCGTGGATACCCATAGACCCCATTTTCATTCACATATCTTCAGGCCAGAGGTCAAGGGACCCCTTTGAAAATGGCCATGACAGTTTTTCCCTCACCAAAATTTAGCGTAACTTTGGAGCGATATTTAGCCTCCTTTACAACAAGCTATATGGCATGTATACAGTAGCTGGTACCAATGGATTGATCACATTCACACAGTTGCATATTCACACCTGGAAGCTGCCCAGTACAACCACAGTGTGATCTGCTGGTCACTGAGCAGCTCAACTGGAGGGGTTGGGTTTTAAAGGTCCTATATTGTAAAAAGTGAGATTTTCATGTCTTTTACATTATAAAGCAGGTTTAGGTGCTGTATAAATACTGGTAAACTATCAAAACACTCAATATACGGAGAAACACATATACGTATTCAGAAATTGTGCGTTTGAAACAAGCCGTCAGGATTTCTGTCCATTTGTGATGTCACAAATATACAATATTTAGACCATTACACGGTTTTAAATGTAAACATTCTAATTGTGTCCCAGTTTATTTCCTGTTGCAGTGTATGTAAATAACATCAGCTGACAGGAAGTAAACATGGAACCAAACTGTTGCCTAGCAATGCAACTCCATTGCAATTCCGTTGAAATGCACTAAAATTAAGCGTTTCAGACAGAGGGTAAATACAGGTATATTCAAGCAGACAGTACGAGGAAAATAAAGTTTTTTTTTAACATTACAGCATGTAAACATGTTCTAGTAGAAACACAAAATACAAGTATGAACCTGGAAATGAGCACGATATGGGACCTTTAAGCCACCGCTGCCCCAGACAACATAGATATGTACAGTGCGCTGTATACTGAAAGTCTTCATCTCCATCTCGTCATTACCAATGTCATCACACCTCTCTCCTGACTGTTACACACTCACACCAGTATCACATCCTCTCTCTTCCCTTCACACGAACATGATGACATCTTCAACACAGACATGGAGTCACACACATGCAACCGCCAGCGTGTTATTATCTGAGTGATGCATGCTGGGATACCTCATTTAATTACCCAGACTCCCCTCTTGTGGATGTCAGCCGCTCACTCTTTATCTTCTTTATTAGAAATATAATGCCACCATCTGTGCTGACAGAGTTTCATACTGTGTGTGTGTGTGTGTGTGTGTCACTTTTCACCTGCTGTTTCTATCTGTATGTCCCGTCTTTTATATGCCTCCGAGACATTCTGTTTTCACGTTGTCCATTTGTCCGTCCGTCCGGTCCAATTGCGTAAACGTGATATCTCAGGAACGCCTGGAGGGAATTTCTTCAAATGTCCCAAACGTCCACCTGGACTCGAGGATGAACTGATTAGATTTTGATAAAATGATGAAGTGATGACATTTTGGACCGACATTGATGTAGAACTGCAAATTCACTGGTTGGAGGAGGCAAAAAACAATGTCTAAAAACAATTATTAGCTGTTTTATGGGGGGTTCCTTTAGACAGAGCCAGGCTAGCTTGTTCCCTTTGTTTCCAGTCTTTATGCTAAGCTAAGCTAACCATCTCCTGGCTCTAGCTTTATATTTAGCGTACAGACACGAGAGTGTTATCGATCCCCTCATCTAACTCTCATAAGAAATTTCCCAAAATGTTGAACTATCCCTTCAAATGAAAACAAAAGTGTTGCAGTTGAATATAAATATTGGATAATACTAAATGGGGATGATTATAAGGCAAAAACAAAACAAAACATGGCACCAAAATTGTAATTCATTTTTTTAGTGAGACAGATCATTTGGCTCAGTTAACCAAGAAGAGCTCTTTCGGCTCCCAAACGGCTCTTCGTTTTACCACTTCTGCCTTTTATTATTCAGCCAAATTTAGCGCTGTTTTGACCTATGATTATTATGTGTGCACATATATCACTTAAATTATTCAATATAATTATACTAAACCTTATAATTTCCAGAATACCATAATTTTACATGCTGCTTCGTTTCCGACTGTCACTCATCTTGTCTGCTATTCGCGCATCACACTCCCCTCTCTCTTTCTCTCCTCCTCTCCCTCCTGCTCTGTACCTGTAGTCTGTCAGCACGCCGCACACCCCCGCCCCTCCCTGCTTGATGGTATGATCGTTGTCTGTCATCACCTGATTGGTCGCACGGATGTCATTAACACAACACTCAGTCACAGTTAGTGCATGGAGTGACCGTGGCGTGGAGAAGATCATCCTATCATTCTGCTTTGAATTAATAATAGAAAAAAAGGCTCTAGGCTCCCATCGCTCACTTAAAAGAGCCGGCTCTTTCGCGACCGACACATCACTATTTTTCATGTGTTTTCCTACAAATGTCCAGCATCACGTTGACGCACGTGACAGTTTCCGCTACAGTCTTTTCAAAATAAAACTACTTAGTTAGGTTTAGGAATATATCAACTTGGTTAGGCTTAGGTAACAAACTACTTAGTTAGGTTTAGGAATAGATCATGGTTTGGGTTAAAATAACTCCGGAAGTGCTGTAACTTATAAAATAAGTCAACATTGACTTGTGGTTTCACGCGGGACATGAACACCGGCCTCCTGTGCGAAAGTCCTGTGTCTTTTGACCCACCCATCCGCCCCGACCTTCTCCCGTTCGCCGCACTTTATACTCCCTGTTTCACAATTAAGTGGACTACAAACGAATTGATTTCGTACTGACAATCAGGAAAAAAAAAAGTGAAATTCGTGTCTATGAATGTGAATCAATACAATAAATGTTGTGACTATTTCACGAACTGCTGTGCGACTGGGCTGTTCATCCAGGAGACCGCTGTTCATGTCCCGTGCGTTAAGTTACAATCAGCTGTTTGTTTGTTTCCTGTGTTCACAATGTTCAGTGTAATTTTCACTGTACAAACGTAGTAGTTTTAAGCCCAACCATGTAGTTCATCCTAAACCTAAGTATAGTGGTTTTCTTGCCTAAGGGGCGGGACAAAGCGGCGGTATGTGACGAGTTGGGATGAAAGCGTTTACCTATTTGCTCTTCCCCTTGCTTCATCTCTCTTCTCTTTTTGCTGTACAGGCATCCCTGGTCCTTTATAGTGATAAAAGGACACCCTTCTTCTGCTGTCGAGGGTCACGCTGTCTATCAAGGTAGGAATCCAATTTTTAATTTTCGTTGCCAGCCTGGTCTCATGTACTGTATGCAGTAAAGTGTTATAAGTGATGTGTGTGTGTGTTGTCAGGGACCAAGGCGTCCTCAGAGGCCCGGAGCTCTCGTGTTTTTCAATCGAGTTATGGGGAGCATTTCACCATCACCACCAGCAGCCAGTGGGTGCAAGGTAACTCTCCTCACACACTCAAACACACAAACACACACACACACACACACACACGCACACACACACACACACACACACACACACACACACACACACACGTCAAGGGTTTGTCGTATGAAATGTAGGTGTCCTCCAAATGAGTGACTCTCAGGGCCAGAGTTACAATGCTTTTGTGCCTGTTTTTCAGGTGCAGATGTGACACATTCTGCCCTAAACATGTTCTGTATTCATAGAACAGTGTGCCAGTTTTTGCGAAGGTCACCTCTCTTCTCTTTACATGTGCATTTAAAGGGAGGATCGTGCAAATAATAATCAACATATCAGTAGTTTTCTCTTAGAGGTTGGGAATTCAACTGCAGGATATACACGCCTTTAGGGATGCTAATTTTGAAAAATGTTCTGAACCGATAACCGACCCTCGTTAACCGATTAGTAACCGTTAACCGACAAGATTTTTGCCTCGCATGCAGCGGTGTACCAGCTGCAGTGTATGAGGACAACAGACAACTGAGTCTCCAGTTCACCGTCCGGGAGCGTTAACTAGCGTGTAGTGTCGCGGACATGCAGCCACTTTCCCAGGAAAAGTCTCCACCGCACATTTAGTTTAGTTTAGCAGGTTGTCAGCTGTGTGTCTGCCCAGATTAACGATAGCGATTTTCCAACAAACAGTGTGTGTATTTGTGCTACGTTAGCATCTGTAGCTCTGCTGGTAGCTTCGTGCTCACCATTGTCACACACATACAACTGTATGTGTCGGTGAATAAACGCTAGGATGCTACAACTCGTTCCGCTCAAGCGAGCTGGAGACGGGTGCCAACTTCCTGTAACGCCGGCTCAGACTGTCTTAAGGTGGACTCTTAAGGTGGACCAGCTTTTCTCCTTAAAGTGACGAGTTTTTCCTCAGCTTTTTAATTAATTATTAACATTTCTTCTAACTGTTTTAACCGATAGCATTAATCGGTTAAAATGCTTAATGTCGGTTAACGGTTAAACGGTTGATTATAGAACATCCTTACACTCCTTCTTCCATCATCTCACTTGGGCTCTTTAAATTCTTCCTGAGCCGTAATTGATCAGCTTCGGCGATATCATCACCCAATCATCTTCTCATCAATACGTCTGCCTAGTACCCAGCCGTCTGGTGTGCTGCTGTTACTGACCCCTCCTCCACCACTGGTTCAAAGCTGATTCCAATTAGATGCTTCTCATCTCCCGTCAGGTAGCGGTTATTTTAATGAAACTGCCAGACTCCAGCAAGCAGATATGGACATGTGGACACATGCACATGTACACACAGTGGAAATAGGCTGTGAGACCTGCGCTCATATCTCAGGTAGCCTGAGATACTGTGTGTGTGTGTCGAGCTCCAGATTCAAATCCAAGCCCACAGTCAAATGCACATCCCCCCCCCCCGTCCTTCGCTGTGTCAGCCAGACAGAGAGCACAATGGGAGAAGAGAGCCCTTCAATTACTCTGCTACAAATGCTCTTTGACAGCCCAAATGGACTACAAGTCAAAGCCCTGATGTAGATTAGTGTAAGATCAGCCGCTGGGCTGTCTGACCACTGAACGTGTGTGTGTGTGTGTGTGTGTGTGTGTGTGTGTGTCTCACAGAGGCAGAGTGGACAGAATGGTTCGACAGGGACGACGAGAGGGGATCTGGAGACTGGGAGAAGATATCTGACCTGCACGAGGCCTACCCAGACAGGCTGTGTAGCACTCCTCTTGACATCCAGGTAAATCTCTTCTTACTTCATCAGACACTCATACATGTATGAGACACCTCACTGATACAGTCACCAGGCCACAGAGATGAGAGCTGCCCATGCTGGCAACCGGATCATTATCATAATCCTTCCATAAAAAAACCCATTGATGGTTATCAGCTGAAACTTTAATATTGTGCCATGGTTATATTTTTTTCAGTCACATCCTGTCACATTGGTGACAGACTTCTCGAGTCAATTCTGCTGTGACGACTGGCACTTTCATTCAGTAGGATGGACGTAACATAAATAAACATCACAACATAAATGCACCTTCTCTCTGTAACACTGCAACGGTAACTCACTTTTATCCTTCACTGTGGCTGCGGTTAACGAACGCACACTACCTTTCTCGTCTCTGTCCTCGACTACACAAAGACCTACACCACCGCTCGTAACAACTGAGGGGATCTGTTCATTGCCAAACAATTTAATTATATTTTGTTTAATCCAACGTTATTCAACTTCACTCAACTTGGTCTGGTCTGCTATATCATCAACAACACATGGCATTTTCTGTCAATGTGCAGGAGTACATGTAGGAGGAAATCTTCAGCTGAACCAGATGATTTAAGGTTCCCTACCACACTTTATAATTACTCTTAAAATAGGGATGCCGTGTGTCGCTCACACCCTCCATGGTTAACGAGTACTCGTACTCGGTCTGAAAAAAAGTGGTATTGGTGCATCCCTATCTCAAAATAATAATTCAGTCAAGTAAAGTAACAGTACAAGTAAATCAAGTACAACAATCAGTACAAGTATTAAAAAAGACATACATTTATACATTGAATGTACATTCAGTACCTCCTCATTCTATGGGGCTTGCTGGGGAGAACATACCCATACAGATGTTTTTCAACGTTATCTCTAAGTTCTGTTTCTGGTCAATCCTCCTGCATTTAGCCATAAGCTTCAGCTTATTAACAGCTCTAACACTCTAGATAGATATTATAGAATATAGCAGTAAATGAGGTGATTATGTAATGCTGGAACTACTTAATACATTGATTGATCATCGATTAGGCATTATCACAGAAAACATATCCCACAGTGTCTCTGACTCCTCAACAAAGGACAGTCTCTTTCACTTCTGTATTGAGGTGCAAGTATGTCAGTAAGCATATTGATGATATGATCTAATCTACTGTGCAGTTTATTTTATTTACATTAGATTTGCAGTAAAAAAAAAAAGGGTAAATGGACTTGCATTTATATAGCGCCTATCTAGTCTTGCGACCACTCAAAGCGCTTTATATTACACGTCAGCATTCACACACACATTCATACACTGATGGCAGAAGGCTGACATACAGGGTGCCAACCTGCCCATCAGGATCGGGGTTCAGTATCTTGCCCATGGACACTTCTACATGTGGCCGTCCACCAATCTTCCGGCCCTCTTTACCTCTGAGCCACAGTACACCCTTAACCTACAACAGACCAGCATAGAAATGCTCTCTGTGTCGGATTCTTCTTTTTCCATTACCCCCTGCAAAAAAGATCTGCTGTCAAAAAATCATTAAAATGACCGTTGTTGACTTGTTGTCAACACATTTTTGATGAATGATTGCTGACGGTGCTAACCTCAGTGACAAATACGCTGCATCTCCTGTGGCTTATTCACAACAAAAGCCCACTCCGCGTTTTGCCAGTCGAATGATTTTAACGTGAGGCGGCAGCAGAAGGATGTTCCAATGGCATTAGCAGCAGGGACGTGTCTAGGAGCTGACAAGGTCTGGGGCTAAGCCCAGACTATTTGGGACTCAGGTCATGGTATGTGCGTGTGCAGAGCCTCTTTTTTTTTTTAGTGTTCTTCCTGGAACACTACTGCCTAAATGTCATTTAATTACTACTGTAAACATTACATTTCTCTTGATTTAAGACAATTGCTCTGGACAAAATGGACATCTGCAGTTACCAATCACAACTGTCTGTGTTTATCTGTTGACGAACATAGAGATGCATAAATGATGAGAGACACCCAGTGCACCACTATACTGGTATTTACCATGGAGCTATTAGTAGTATACAGTATGCAATCCACAGAATCTGTAGTTTTAGGAGATGCCTCTAACAAACTTAACCCATTAGAGCCTCTGACACATAGTCATGTTTTAGTCCCTTTTTTACCTTACTTCCTAAGGAAACACTGGAGAGGCAGACCCCACCACTATATTGCAGAAAAAGTTACGACTAGGGATGCACCGATACGACTTTTTTTCAGACCGAGTACAAGTACAAGTACTTACATTTGGGTACTCGTCGATACCGAGTACTGATACGAGTACTTCTCTGTGCCAAAAGACCCTCGTTAACAGCCAGCTGGAGGGTGAGAGTGACACACGGCAGGCTGGGGAGTCCCTCATACGAGGCGGTGCGCCGTGACAAGCTCTAGGTGGGCTTGGAAAGGCTCGGGGCGAAGGTGGCTCGCGGCCGCAGCTTTTACAGTGCCCCCCGCCCGGACCTCGCCGCACCGTGACGGGGCTCCCTGCTCCCGCCGCGACTGTCAACCGGGGCAGACTGTCCTTAGTGCGCCCCAACCGCGTCGTGCCGCGGCCTACGTAAAAGGCACCAGGGGTCTGGGACGATGTCAGCAACCCACCTGAAACACGGACCTGGGAGTCTAACGCACGCGAGAGTCAGAGGGTGAAAGCAAAACCCCGTGGCGCAATGAAAGTGAGGGCTGGCGTGTGCCAGCTGAGGTGGGATGCCGGCCCCGCGGGGCCGAGGACACCACCGGCCCGTCTCGCCCGCACCATCAGGGAGGTGGAGCGTGAGGACCCGAAAGATGGTGACGAGAGGTTAACGTCGTGCTGCTGTAAAGTGGTATCGGTGCCGTTGTATCGGAGCCGTTTTGCGAGTACGAGTACATGAGTTCAGTATTGGATACCCGATACTGGTATGGGTATCGGTGCATCCCTAGTTACGACCATAAATAATATCAAAAATGGGATTTGATTTCATGAAAAACCTGAAAAATTGTAACTTTAAAATCACATCCTCACACATAGCAACAACAATGTTGGATTAATGGGGTACCAAAGAGGAGGTCCAGCTGCTCCTGAGTCCAGTTTTGTCGGGGGGTAGGTCTGTCTGTCCATCCAGTCAGCTGATCATCAGCACAGACCTGCCAACCTGCCATTACTGTGCTGCTGGGACATGACATGGCAGCAGCCCGTGGATGTGGATCCAGCCTGGCGCCATAAAGCAGCAGCTGTTAGCCTTCCATGAAGATAAGCAGCAGTGCCAGGTCTGCCCACACCGCCTCCCAACACCCATACATTACCATAAAAAGTAGCTACTGTAGGATCCAGCTGCTCCTTTTTATGGCCGCTGTGCAACAGTATAACTTCATAATAATAATAATTTTCTCCAATGCATCTACTTTTCAAACTCCCTTACAATCTGTCCTTTATGTCCTCCTGTTCCCTTGCTGGACTGTCCTTTTATGTCGTTTGATAAAATAAAATAATCTCCAGAAATGTACTAATCTTAGTTTCCTAGTTTTGTAGTATCTGTCTATCACCATGTAGTGTGTAGCTGCAACCGTTGCATTTTCATAAACATTCAGTAAGAACTGCCAAGCCCTCCCAGGCTTTCTAGCTCTGTGTGTGTCATCATTTTTCCACCGAGTCTGTTTTCCTCCGTTTGCAGTTTTCCCTGTCTGAGTTGCCTCTGTGGGTTCTCTATTTTTAGCAGCCAAGTGTTTTTTGTTGTCGTCTTGTTCCAATATGTTACATATTGTGGTTCTGATTTGTTTGGGATCTAAACCATCCCAAGAAAATGTCAAGAGGCTCAGTAGCCTGAGGCTGAACTGTTGTTTTGCTTTGTACCGTGATGTTACCACTGAAGGCCACTGGAGTTCAAGAGACCGCAGTTTCATTGCTCTTTGAGAAAGGTTAAAAAAAGGACAGTCTGTTATTTTTGTACTGAGGTGCAAGTATTGCCAGCAGGCTAGCTGACATGAATGTCCATGTTTTATGATCCAATATACTGTACAATATATTTTAATGCATTAGACTTGCAGTAAACACTTAGCCTACAATAGACCTGCATTCAAATGTGTGATGGATGAATAGGTCTGCATTAAGAAAATATAATGCATCACAGCTTTCTTTTTTTTCCTACAATATTTTGTATCTTGTCGTAGTATTTTCTATAATATCCATTTATAGAAACACATACTGTATATACATTTGAGACATCTGCTGGCCTTTCCAATGCGTTATGTCACCAGATCTGATGGGAAACCTGCAGGGTTTCACAAGATCACTTTTAGTGCAAGCAGGATTCAAGTTTTCACAGTTCCTCTGTAAAAGGTCCATATAAAAGAGCAATGTTGTCGTTGGTAAACAAGCCAGATGTTGATGGTCAACTTAGGGCTTGCTAGCTAGCTAATATGACGTATGAGAAATGGCAGCTAGCAGTATAGCAATTATGCAAAATAATGTATACCAGTGCTCTGCACTGTTGGCTCCAGAACAAATGTAGCTGGAAGAAAACCACAGTGTGTTTAGCACAGCTACTTTATGCAAAAGACAAGAGCAAACCACCGCCAACACAAACCACTTCCCACTATCCTCTGTGACTTACAAGCTAACAAAAACAAACAAGAACTATTCAAACGTAACAAAACCACCACAACAGTTGTTAACTTAAGCTGTAAGACCATCTATCTATCCATCCGGGGCCCTAGTGATGCACAGCTCCAACCAGAACCCGCAGGTCGGGCAAACGGGTGACAAATTGAGAAAAACAGTGTTCCGAGTAAGTTATTAATAACTTACAGAGACTTTGCATGCAATAGTCCACCTTCTCTTCTCTTCACTCTATCTTTCTCTCAAACCCACACACATACACACACCAGCCATGGTGGCAGCACATTATTTTAACTAGGGCTGTCAACTGTAACTCGTTAATAAAGCGGTACGTCGCTGAGGCTGGGTGGAGCGGAGTTATTAAAAAAATTCCCGAAGCCGGATCATGATCCGGATCGCCACCAAAATCTAATGGATTGTTCATTGTGCCACACCCCACCCCTCCAAAAAAATTTCATTCAAATCCATCCCGAACTTTTGGAGTAATCCTCCAAACAGACAAACCAACAAACAAACCAACAAACAAACGTCGGTGAAAACATGACCTCCTTCCTAGGCCTTCGGCCTTGGCGGAGGTAACAAAATAAAGCCAGACCTCAAACAAATACCAGATGTCTGGTGCAAAAACACACAATTTGTCCTGAACCAAGTGGCCAGACATCTCTGTCTCTCTCTCAAGTTATAGACAAGTATATTTCCCGACTTTTTGAAATGTTCCTTTAATCTCGAGGAACACCGTGACCTACAATACCATTGTTGTGTCACAAAATTTGACAATAATGTTTTGGTGTGTTTGCAAATAGTTCATTCTCGTCAATCATCTTTCCCTTTGTCCAGGCCGAAACCCTTGATGGCATACCAGCCAACCAGACCGGAGATGTGATCCACAAGACCGACAAGGACTACGGTTTCGTCTGCCTCAACAAGGACCAGGCTCATGGCCTCTGTCGCAACTACAGGGTCCGCTTCCTCTGTGGAAAACTGGGTACATTCATGACTTACTTCCAGTGTCTGTGTTTATGTATGTGAGTACAGTATGTATGACATTTCCTCTGAAAATAGGAGAATGTAAAACTTGATACTTCATCACGGATTAATGGCCCTCACAAGTAAGACAAGTATCAATGTCCGTAAAGACTCTGGCTGTGCTCCAGAGAGTGTGTCGTGCGTAGGCTGCTGTGGTTGGAATACATGGAGCCCAGATCAGGAAAACACTGCCACACAGCCAGCTCAGAGTTCACAGGCACTGCTCCAACCATACTGGGATATCACAACACCTCTGTCTGGGCTTGTTGCTTGTCTCTGTGTGTATTAGTGTGTTATGTGGAGAGTGATGAAGTGATCTTTTGACACTGGGTACTGCCCATTTGCATCACTCTCCAATTACCCCTCACGCACACACAATGTTTCCTAATACAACTGAACTCACCTAGTTCTCAGGAAAATGCATGTGATTTTAAGGCTGAGATTTATTCTGGTTAACAAATTCTTACACAATTGGATGACAAGTGAACACGGACAAAAAACATCTTCAAAAATGTTGAATTATATTTGAATAAATTTGCGCTCGGCTGATGGATGCAGCACAGGCAGGGAGGACCCAAATGCAAATAGAGATACTGGCAGAATCAGTGAAGATACTTTTGGTGCCCGTTGTGGCGACATGAGGAGGGCTGGTAAGGCAGCCCAGTCACACAGCAGTTTGTGGAATAGTCTCAAAATTGAATGTATTGATTTGTGTAGACCAAAGATTTCCCTTTTTTTTTGTGATGGTCAGCACAAAATCAATTCTGATGTAATCCACGTAATTGTGAACCAGGAAGTATAAAGAGCAGTGTGCCACCACGTAGGGAAGAGGTCAGGGTGGATGGATGGGTCAAAAAACACAGGACTTTCACCCAGGGGACCGCTTTTTGTGTCCCGTGTGAAACCAAAAGTCAACGTTGACTTATTTGTCACATAACTTCCGTACTTAAATTATGGCACTTCTGGAGTTATTTAAAGCCAAACCGTGATCTTTCCTAAACATAACTAAGTAGTTTTGTTGCCTAAGCCTAACCAAGTTGATCTTTTCCAAAATCGAACTAAGTAGTTTAATTTGAAAAGAGTGGGTGGAGCTTGGAAATTGACACGTGCATCATGTGTTGCTGGACATTCAAAGGAAAACACAAGAAAAATACGTTGTTGAAAGTCGTGCTTAGCGTCACAAAAAAAAAGGGAAATGCTTGTCTATTTACACGAATCAAATGGATTAAATCTTGCACTTTTAACGGGAGGAAACGGACCTGGAACACTCTGAAGGGATTCTAGTATATAGATATAGATCCCATTTGGCCTGGGAACTCATTGGGATTCCCCAGGAGAGACTAGAGTACATTGATCAGGAGAAAGACATCTGGTCCACCTTGCTTTGCCTGTTGCCACCGCATCTGCATAAGCGCTGGAAGATGGAAGGGCGTTAGATGACTGATGAAATGGCATACATAAGTATTTGAATATTTCAAAAGTGAGAAAGTCCCAATGTACATTCATTCTTTGCACCTTATTGATATCATAGGAATTATTTTGAGAACACCTTGAAATATGAGGAACGGTGTAAGAAGTCTTTTTCGAAATAGAGCAAAGCCCGCGAGCCGGTTCAAGTTTTGCTGCTACACTCAAACATTACGTACTGTAAGTCAAAAGTTACTACAGGTTTTTTCGCGATTGCTAAAACACAATTTCTGAAACTAGAGCCGTCTTTGTCGGAACTCTACAAAACCAAAAACATAGACAAAAAATTATCTCTTGTAAAAGCAAACACTTCATTCAGAACTATATAAAGCCTTCTAAAAATGGTATTTTTGCATCACAACCAGGGCAGGAATTCCACGGAGGCCATGAAGGCCATGAGCCGCCATGCCCCTTCAGTTTGGCCTTCTGCCCCTCAGAAACTGATATGTCCTGCGGCCACAATGGCCTTGATGATGCCCCGCCCGCACTGCCCAAGCTGGTTCTTTGTTGTGTCTGATGACTTTTGTTGTGATTCTGAATTCGGGCAACAACAAGTGTTGGGTTCGATTTCGACGCCTGGTATGCACCGCTGGAAAACTATTTATGACAATAGTTTGACACAAATGTTCCCCCTGGTTTCCACCAGGCTGGCGGAGCTGATCGCAGCCACTCCAGACAATGCTTGTTTCCATTTATCGTTCTTATGTGTTGCAGGCTGTGGAAACAAATGTCCTTTAACTGGAGGACAATACATTATCTATCTATGTTAGATTTCTGTGTCTAATGTAGAGAAGTGTGCGAAGGGTTCTGCAAACAGCGTGTGGTTGAGAATGTGCTTATATTGTGCAAGCCCGGGCTGAGGTTTTACTCAGGTTTCACTTACTGTGTTATCTTTAATTTTAGTGTGTAAGCAATCATAAATATATAAAAATGCTGTTAAACCATATTGCTTAGTCCTGCATTGGAAATGAGCCATGGATTTTAACAATGCACACATGTATTGTGGGCATGGATGGGTTTCGTCCATGCCAATGTAGACTATTGTTGCTGTGTGTGACTGTGTAGGCCTGTTGTGAATGTAGCAGTATTGTGTGTCAGCTTTGCTGCATTCCGTGAGCTCTAACTCTCACCATGTTCCCCATGTAGTTCGTCCGCAGGCCTCCATTTCTATCGACGTGTTGTCCAACAGCAGCGTCCTGGAGCTGGACGACCAACCGGAGGGCTGGGCGTCCGGGGATCGGGTAGTGGTGGCCAGTACTGACTACTCCATGCACCAGGCTGAAGAGTTCACCCTGTTGCCATGCCCTACCTGCACACCCAACCAGGTCAAGGTCCAAGGTAAGAGAACCAGTGACCTACAGTATGTTACCATGCAGGGCTGGAATGAAAGGTCCACTATTTTCTGACATTTTATTAACAAAATGATTAATCTGAATGTTTCTGAGAGAAGAGTCATAACGGAGGATGCCACAGTGATCCATGACACTCGGTAGTAGAAGTCTGTTTTGCAGCACAACATGACTGACTTAATAAAATCAATGCACATCTGTTTGCTAGAGGCTGCTCTGTAACAGGAGTGTGTGCATGTGTAAGAGAGAGAGAGAGAGAGAGAGAGAGGAGAGAGAGGAGAGAGTGTGCGTGAGAGCAGAGGCTGAGGAATCCACCAGTCATCTGAATCGAGAGGTTGTTTTTGAGCCTAAAATAAAGGTAAGGGAAGCTTCCTAAGGTTAAAATAGGCGTGTCAGAGAGAACTGAAGTGTGTTTTCCACTCTACTCCAGCTGCTGTGGGTTCACTCTGGAACAGCTCAGTGCCTTCTGTCTCCATCTGCTCCCCATCAGCCATGAATTTGAAATTTGATTTTAAAACAGCTGCCGCTGTGTTTACACTGAAAACACTGGAGGTGGCGGAGGCTACCACTCCCTGTCTGAAAGCACCATAACACTTTCTGGGTCAACAGTTCAATCCCCAGTCTATCTGAAGCTAGATAGAAAAGGGCATGTATGGAGGACGGAACCTGCCAAACTCAAAAAATCTATCAATAAATGAATAAATGACTCGATAAAAAAATAAATATGTCATTAAATGTAGCAAAAATAATATTATATATAATATGTAGACACTATGTACATCAGTTAATTGACAAATAGTGACATAAATTGATATTTCTGTTTTACATAAATAAGTTTGAGGAAATGAATAAGGGGTGAAATGCAAAGGGAAAATTGTGCATAAATAATTAAAAATAATAAAATGTATGTATTTATTTATGCATTTATTTAATTATTTATGCACAATTTTCCCTTTGCATTTCACCCCTTATTTATTTCCCCAAACTTTTTTATGTAATACAGAAATATAAATTTATGTCACATTTTGTCAATTAATGAATGTACATAGTGTCTACATATAATATATAATATTATTTTTGCTACATTTAATGACATATTTATTTATCGAGTCATTTATTTATTGATTGATTGATTTTTTATTTTGGCAGGAGCCGTCCTCTATAGGGAGGAATGGCCCCTAAACACATTTAATATTTGGAAAAAATGAATCTTCATATGAACTCCAGTTGTGAAAATAATAATTTTAACAGCTGTGATTGCGAGGTTATAGTTGGTACGTTGACTGTGTGCACTCATGCTTCTACGTTAGAGTCAAACATCAACGGTGAGCCGGAAGGACATTTCAGGCCACTTGTTGAGGTTGTAACAAAAACCTTTAAGACATCCAAGGCAACAACATTCACAAACACACATTTTTCACTTAATTTGAAGGAATGTCATTCTAAATTGAAGTAGCCGAGCAACGTGAAGTCAACTTTTTTCTTTTAAAGCACTTAAAAAACACATTCCACTTTGTTGCAAAGTGTTCTGCAAGGTTAAAAGCAAAAGGTGACGGAACAAGAAACAAGCTCGACTAATGAAAAAAGATCAAGCACATAAAACCAGCAGTGGGACTACATCAGTCACACGGAAAGCCCAAAACTGTGCCTTGAATCAATTTCTTAAAATGGCGTTGCTTTCAGGTAACCTTTAAAGCAGTCAGGCAGCTTGTTTCACAGTTTAGATGCTGGAGGAATAAAAGCTTAATCACACTTAGTCTGAGCCTGTGTTTACTATCATGCAGGAGCAAACAGAGCACAGAAACATGAACTCAGTGTATTTACATTCTGTAGTCACCTCTCTGTATAGTAGGTGCGTACGAGTCACGGTTCAGTGCAAGTTCATTACAGCGAAAAAAAACAAAAAACTAGGGCTGTCAATTGATTAAAATATTTAATCGCGATTAATCGCAAATGAATCACACATTTTGTATCTGTTCATAATATACCTTAAAGCATCACCCAGATGTGCTGATCAACGGGACGAGGAAAAAGCAAAACCGTATTTAGTTTTTTCAGTTTCATAGCATAAGAGATGCTCCAGGTTTATAGCCTGGTGTGACCTGTTGTTGCTGTGACCTTGTTGACGAAATGCTCCCTCAGTCCTCAGCAGGAGGATGTCTTCTGTCTTTGACCTTTGAACTACTGTCTGTTTCGAAATAAATGAAAACAAACGGATCCTTATGCATTTGGGATTTTTCCACTGAACTGAACTCGAACTGAACCGTAACTTCTGTGTAGTGTAAACCACAATTTTGAAACGTACCTGTATTTTTAAAAATGCACTTGCTGCTACCAGCAGTCGCCACAGGCCACAAGGATTGAAGACTATTTTCTTTTTCAGCATTTCGGTCTACTGCGGTAGTTTTTAAATGTGCTACACAGATAAAGTTTGACTTGACTAATAATAAACGGCTTTATTATTTTCTTTGCTGCCATATTTTTCAGGATGAGAGGATTTTTGTTTATTGAATACAGACATAGTGAGTGCATGTGTTGCTCCTTTCGATAGCCTACAGCCTAGTGATTTGGAATGCAATCCCCTGTTTAACTATGGCATTTCTATCTGCCCAGACACATTAAAATCACACACTGAAACCATCTTTATTGCTAGGAACCCTTCCACGAGAGTTAAGGCTGAGTCTACAGAGCTGTGTGTGTGTGTGTGTGTGTGTGTGTGTGTGTGTGTGTGTGTGTGTGTGTGTGCAGCCAGGTTGAGACAGCCTAGAGCAGTGTGTGGGAGTCAGTGGAAGGTGTTTGGTCTGACTCGGGGCCAAGGGAAAGTCTCAGCCTGCATCCTGGCTTACTGCGTGTTCCTGACTGAGCCCATTCACGCCGACACACATACACTGACATGCATGCTGGTATGAACACATACACATACAGACACTTATTTTCTTTCTTTCTTTCTTACTGCATCATCACGCACACATTCAGCAGAGTTCTTCAGGTCAGCCTTGTCAGCCCTCACTATTGTCCTGTGTGAATCAAATGGCCTTTGTCTTTGTTTTTTTGGAGAAAAACCCTCAGTTCCCGCAGCGGCTAAAAGTCAGCAATAACGTGACATGACGTGTCCTCTCATAGCTGTCGCTTCCGTCCACCGATTCATACACCGAAAAAGTCATGTTTGCGTTTCTTCCGGGAGTCTGGGAAATTTATCTTCAAATCTCTGAGCTGCTGGCGTTTCTCTCCTGCCCAGCTGCATCAGAAGATCAGTCCATTATAGCCCCCCCCCACACCTTCCTCCCTGTTTTTCCACGGCTCTCTGACGTCATCGGGTGTTTGGCCATCCAGAGTGGAAATCCTATTTTTGTGAGCCCGAGGCTGCTCCTCAGAGCTCCTGTCAATCTCCTGCTGACTGTAATCCGTCTCATTAATTCCTGCCCGCGTGCCACTTTGCAGCACTTTTTTTTTCTTTTTTTTTTAACAAGCAGTGATAATCGAGTCTATTCCCCCAGCCCCCTAAGGTAATGCACAAACAGGGAGGGTGTGTTGTTTTTGTTGTTGGCAGCTGAGAGCTGGGAGAGACACAGAGACAGGGAGCCTCGGGCTATTTACCAGTTTAAGTCCAATAACTTGTGCCTGAGCTTTTACATGTTGAACTTTTGACAGTTCTAAATGGCATGAATGATGATGAATGTAGAAAATAAATGGTGTAGAGTGGAATGGCCCAGAGCAGTGGTGAAGGATTTACAGTACATTCAGATTCTTCTATTTCAATCCTGACATTTACCTCGCTTTGCAAAGCCAGACGGAATCTTTCCTGTTCAGTTTTCAGAATGTGATGTAGGTCTGGAGAACCAACCCGGTCTATACTACCACATTACACGGACATTCCGCGTGTCATGAGTACGCATTTTAGCGTTTTTTGCATGTCATTTGTACGCCACGCAAACGTCCGCAGTTAGGCTTAGGCAAGAAAACCAACCATCCTATGTTCAGGCAAGGAAATCACTTAGTTAAGTTAACGTCTACAAAAAACACGTACATAGACTAACTTACAAAACAAAACACAGTCAAATACACCTCACCACCCGCCCACCGTAAGTGGTCACCAACTCTTACCGTAGCATTTGTACGCAGTTGCATTTACATTGCAGTCAGTACAGGATATATGGCGTACAAATGCCTTGCGGAAATCAAGAAAGGCGTATTTATTGCACGCTAAACGCCTCGCGCATTATTGTGGCATTTATACGCCTTTTTGTGTGAACGGGCTGGGAAAACCTCCACTGAGAACTGATCATCCCCAAAAAATAAATAAACTCTGGAGTATTTACATGCTGACCGCTCTCAAAACTCACAAACCCCATTGACATCAAAACTTGGGCAAAGTACAGCGGAGTGCAATAGCTTGTCAAGCTATGCAAGGACATTAACCACCAAAGATCGCAAATGCAACCTAAACAAATTGACTTTCAAGATCTGTGTGCTATTAGTGAGCAGGTAGAAGACATCAGCAAGAGGTACGATATTCAGTGGCCAGATATATACACATATTTGGTGGAGAAACCTAACGCATAATGTTACACCAGTGAATTATATAATATAAATCACTAGATGCTTACAACGTGATCTGTGATGTGTCATGTACAGAACATCAAATACAACCCCACTTCAAAACACCTGAACTCAGTTACTTATTTTGTGTTATTGTGTGACTTTGGTGAAACCGAACTAACCAAAGTCACAATAGTGTCAACAAACTAACCAGGTAAAACTACAGTTTTTTTTCAAAGGAGTCTGGTTGCTTTGGCGAGAGCATAGATAACGGCTTCAGTTCCCCGTCCCTGTATAGCTGTCTCATGGCAAGCTACACTAATGAAAATATTCTAAATATAGCGTACACTTAAAATGATATCGATTTTTTTTAGGTGGCTAAAATTGCTGCTGTTTTGCTGCTGCCCCCGTCCACAGCAGTACATTGCATTGGATCCATGTGATAACTCCTTTCTGTTCTCCAAACTGGGGTCGTGCTGACCGTCATCTACTGTAGGTAATACACTGGATGGAAGTACCTCATACAACTCCACTTCAAAAAACACCTAAACTATGCCTTTAAAGTGAGACAATGTAACTTTGGAAAGAAGAAATTACATTTCCTCTCCAAAATGAAAAGTTGAATTTATACGGAATAAAACACACATTATTTTTAGATCAATACACTCAAGAGTTTTGCCGTTACAATCTCAATTGTTTGGTATGACCAGTAGCTAATGCTAATGTTAGCAAACTGTAGATAAATATAATATAATATACTGGCAGCACATTTTAAAAATAACCATCATCTTGGAATCGCCACGTGTGGCCGTTACTACTCAAAAGTTCCATAGGCTTGTTTTAACCACCAGAGAAATAGACATGCAGACATATGGACTTTTCATTTATAGCATAAACAGTGGCTGTTTTCCATCTTGATGGTCCAGTCCCAGATATTGAGCATGCTGGCTCACTGACATGTCTTACTGGATGCTTTAACAGAACAGAGAAATCATTTTAAATTTCAGTATCAATCAGTAGTGATAATATTGCATATTACATGACATGGAGCTGAATTTTTGGCATCATATCAACACATTTTCACTCCCAACTCGTCAAATACCACCGCATGGTCAGAGAGCCCTATACGCTTCAAACTATGGTGCCCCTCTAGCGTCCATCCTAACCTCCTGTCCGCCTTACGCAGACTTTCTCGCTCTTTGTACTCTGTCAGTTTCTCTGGCAGTCTAACAATGAGGCGGATAGGTTTACATTGGAGTTAGTTGAAAATCCATTGCATCTCATAGAGATGCTAAAGGCTGCCTCGATGCATCTGTATCAGACGCAGAGGGGCACTGACCAAGCGTCAGTCTTTGACGAGTTGGGAGTGAGAACCGGTTGATCGTATCCAGTCCCTCATGATCCCTGAACCCTTTGAGTGTACAGTGCCAGCCACAGCAGCATATGAAGAACTATTGATCAATATATGAACAATCAATAATTCTTGAAATCAAGGGAATTAGTGCATAAGTTAAAAAGAATGAACAAGGCTGGTTAGTCATTCCCAAGAAAAGCACGTCAGTCTTGGTAAAAAGTGATGGACTTACAGTAGGCACTAGTAGTAAACTGTAGTACATTGAGATCTAAACATGTCCTGTAAGCCTGAGCTGTTTGTGTTTTAAATGTGAGTTGGAATGATAGTGTTCATTTTTACTTCTTCGTCCTGGCTGTGCTGGTGGAGGGAGTAGGAGGAGAAAAAGAGATTAAGCATGTGGGTGTGTGATCTGCTGTCTCTCAGATTTCACATTTCTTTGATTTCTTTTTTTTCCTGGCATCACTTTGTTTTTCCTAATGAGCACATTTGCGTTGTTCAGGGTGTGAATGTGTAGGAGTGGAATACACGTGGAACAGAGCTGTAATCGTTTCTGCACCACTCATTTTGCTGCCCTTGTCCTTCTCGTCCCTGCCTTTCATGGGCTCTTTGTTCTCCTCAGCATCACTATCATTTGCTGAGGCGTAAATTGGCCTTCTATGGAGCTACAGTATGCAGTATGCAAAATGCTATAGCTCTCGCTGAGGTGCCAGTAGTCCGAAAAATGGCCCATTGGACCAAACGTCCATTCGTCTTACAGCCTGTCATCCCGGAAGCCATCGCCCATTGTTCTGAGGGCCCATTGTTCCCGATAATACATACCCTCCATGCAGCAAGCAGAAAGACGTGGCTAATTATTATGCAGAATGACGGCGAAGGCATGACCTGCCCCACACTGCCTCTGGTTGGCTTACTCTGATTTTCTTACCATAAAGTTAACTCCTCATGCCTAAACCTAACCAACCCAACCTAAGAGGCAGAGTGGTGGGTCATGCCTTTGCCAGTATGAAAAATAATTTGGAAGGTCCAAAGAAGTCATTCTGCAAAATAATTTGCCATGTGCTGCTGTTCGTTGCACAAGAGTGTGTATTTTCTGAGCAATGGGCCTTCGGAACAATTGGAGTTTGTTTTTGGGATAACGGGCTGTCGGACAAATGGGCTTTCGGTCTAACTGCCGGGCCCACGGGGACACAGGTAACGTCAGCAGCGCGTGGCGGCTGCGGAACTTGCAGGGCTCCATGAATGAATAAAGTACCAGGTTTTAATTGTGGATTATTACTATTATTTACAAATGAGCACATACTTCTTAACCTTTTTCTGTCTAAAATAAATATAAATGACATTTTATAATGAAATGAAATTGATGAAAGGAAAACTCTATATAGAAAGAAAGGGCTGGCAGCAGCAGCAGAACGCTGCCGGTGTGGACACCACACGCGTGTGACACGCAGTAGTTCAGCGAGGCAGCCGCCACAAACTGCTCACGTGCCCTGTCTGTCCCGGCCATAATGGAAGATTTTTGGGACTATTGGAGTTTCATTATTCATAATAAGGGGTTGATTTGCAGTCTTAATACTACTAAGAATTCTCATGATCCGTTATTTGTTTTTTTTGTGACACCATATGACAACAAATTGTCACTCCCAACTCGTCACATACCGCCGCTTGGTCAGTGCCCCTCCGCATCGGAGACCGATGCACGGGGTACCCCTCCTCCAGCGTGTCAATATACGCTTGTTACATGCATAGTGTCCTTTCAAAATACTGACGATACTAATGACTCACATGACTAAAGACTGACGTGACAAAATAAGTCAACGCTTCTTTTGGTTTCACACGGGACACGTCTCCTGGTTGAAAAGTCTTTTCAAAGTGTTTGTTTGAGCCAACCACCACCCTCCTCCCGTCCTGAACGGACTCTCATGCTACTAATACTACGTCACTTGCTCCGACCGTCAGATAACGCCACACGTGGGTTTACATTGGAGTTAGTTGAAAGCCCGGTTTGTCACATACCATTGTTAAAGGGTTTCCTCCGTACGTCCATTTCTGATGCTGAGGGGCGCTGACCAAACGGTGGTATTTGACGAGTTGGGAGTGAGAACGGGTTGCATATGAAGCATTAAAGTGCAGCATGACTGGAATTTGATTATCTTACATGTAGCGCTGATGATGCAAGATGACATCACTAAAACTGTCCAATCAATGAGTTATCTGTTTAACTTCATGTTAACAGCTCTTGGTTTGTTTGTAATAAATCAGTGTGAGCATTTAAAAAGAGGAAAAAGTGGTGCTACAAACTATGACTAAGCTTTACCATTATGTCCTCCATCGCAATTATCTGAAACATCTGTTCAGCACACACACGCCCGCAGGCACACACACACACACACAGACACACACACAAACACACACACACACACAACAAACAAACAATAAACTGTACTTTTCTCAGTCTCTGGTGAGAATGGACATCTGTTTACACTGTGCTTAGCTCTGTTGAATGGGCTGTTTGGTAGAAACAGTGAAGCTTCAAACAGCAATGTAGATCCACGCAGCAGTTTTCGACAGCTGTCTCTATATTGTATTTGTTGTAATGTTTGAATGTTGAGCCCTTGAGCTGAGGTATGTTTGTGTGTGTGTGCGTGTGTTTGCAGGTAAGGCCCAGTTCATCCACATAGGTGAGGAAGTGGACGGGGTGGACATGAGGGCAGAGGTGGGCCTGCTGACCCGTAACATCCTGTTTCGTGGTGAGATGGAGCCCGGCTGCTATGGAAATGAGGCCTGCCAATTCTTCGACTTTGACACTTTCGGCGGACATTTGAAGGTACGCTGTTGGCCTAACCTTGTCATTTACAGTGCAGAAAAAACAGGTGATTCACATATGGGACGGGACTAGGGTTGTGTATTGGCAAGAATCTGGCGATACGATGCGTATCGTGATACAGGGGTAACGATTCAATACATTGCGCTATATTGCAATACTGTAAGCAAGGCGATGGAAAGACAGAATAGCGGCCGGGTCAGCTGGCGGGCTGTCAGATTTTTAAGAGGTTAATTAAAAATCAATACAGTGTTTTCGAGAATTGATACAGTATCACAAAACATAATATCGCATTACTCATGTATATCGATATTTTCTTACACCCCTAGACGGGAACTGAACATTGAACTGGGGCGGGAGCCAGACCTGGCACAGCCTGAAAGAATTACATGGATAGGTGTCGGGGTCACCTCTCTGGTGGTGACGTTCCAGCTAGAGCTAGTGCTCGCTGCTATGCATTGCACTAGGAACCAAACTCCTGGAATCAGAGAAATACAGCGTTATTTTCTGATTGTTTCACTGCGGTTCCATTCTAAAACACAAATAAACATGACCACATCTCTGCACAACCCCTGTGGGAAGGTACCGTGTTGCCGGATTTGAAGCAATGCAGCCGAAGGGCAAGCTTCATGCAGTCCTCTCTGCTCGGTGTGTGTCCCTCGATCAAACTGACACACTGATAGCAGCACAGAGCAGAGGACAGAGAGGGAGAGGAGCAGGGACAAACTGAAGCACATAACGATGTAACAAACCCGTTCTCATCCGTCAAATACGGACACTTTGTATACCGATACCCGATACTGGTATTGGTATCGGTGCATCCCTAGTCAGAAGTGATGATTGAGAGGGATTATTTTTGTATCAAACTATACATTGTTTTATAGGAAAATGTTGCATGGTCAATAATCAAAGGTCAAAGGTCAAAGCCCTAACCTTAAACCTAGTGTTTAAAAATAGGCAAATTCCTCTATTTTTATTGAAGTTGGTGATACTATTCTTTCAACTAAAAAAAATAATATATGGCACTGTGTTATTCAAAGACTTATTATTCTCATCAGTGAATACTTCTACAGTCAAAGTGCATAACGGGACAAGTCAAAGGAACCAAATCCAATTAGAAAAAACTGATGAGTCAAAAAAATAAAGCAAATTCTAAAATGTGTTTGTTATGGAATTTTTTATTTTATTTATCTGTGCAATTATTAATCACATATTTCCACATCAGATAATGGTTTGAGTCAGTGACAGTGGCCCATTGATTCCGCTACCCAGGCTAATTAAAGCTTTCTCTCAGGGGACGGCTGCCTGTGTAGATCCACAGGGCCTAACTCTGAACTGAACACACAGGGTTGAAATTCAAATCATTTGAATTTACAGTGTGGACTTATAAAATCTGAGTAGAGTGCTGTGATCGTGTTAGTATCGCTGCCGTCATGGAATAAGTTACAGGGAAGTCGTTTTCTTAGCTGAGTTGGATACTTTTTTTCCATGTGACCTTGATTAGCCATAATAACGTTTACAGAGTAGAAATTATGATATTTAGCAGGTATAATGTTTACCATGTTCACCATCTTGGTTTAGCGTGTTAGCACTACACACTGTCCAGCTGAGGGTGATAGGAATGTCATTAGTTTAGCACATATTTCGTCATAATCAAAATAGAATATTTGAACTTGATGATGGAGCTAGATGAAATGTCAGAGGATCACCAAGCCGTTACAATTTATCCGGAGGGGAACATAAATGTCTGAACCAAATCTCATTCAATCCATCCAGTATTAGGCAATAAAGTTCATTCCTGACCTTGGAAATAGTAGTTTTACACAATCCCAAGTAAAAGTCCATTCGGTAGCTTTTTCAGTAGGTTTCAACTGGACTATGTGGTCTTCATCAGCAGATAATGGATGGATGAATAGATCTATATCTGTGACAACTGGGCAAACTCTGTGAAGGTGTGACATGGTAGAAAGTTCTAGAAAGAAGCTAGTAAGTGGACCTTGAGTTGGGATTGTTTCGTCAAACTATACAATAGATGTTGAGATTTGCTGATGTAGAAAAAACATCTTTTTCTTTTATTTAAATTTTTTTCCTTGATATTGTCTTATTGTGTATTCTGAAATTCTGAATCGGGAACTCGACTTGATCCAGAACCTCAGACTCTCCCTTTTAATCTTCTACAATAGCAACTTAAGTAACACTGAGTAGTAAATTGTTTTATCCAGGAAACCTCCAGACTCCATTTGCCTTTTTGCCTTGTGAACCAGGCGTGCATTGGTCTTTGTTAAGGTCTCCTCCCCATTTGGATATCACAGACAACAGGTATAAAGTCCCTGTCTCTAAGGCCCTGTTCAGACCTGGCATTAACATGCATCCTGGGTGATCTGATCACCAGTGGACAGCTCTAAGTACAGGTGTGAATGCAACCAAAGGCGCATTGAGGACACATTGATATCCGATTGCTCAGACCACATTCGGAGGTGGTCTGGGCCACATATGGCCATATTCTTTTAGCAGTGTGTATGCAAGTGTTTCCTGGACCACATTGAAGGACCGCCTACTCAACTGACATCCTCTGCGTAAGCAGAAGTATCAACTAATTTGCGCACCATTGGCATTCTCAAATCACGTAAGCTGGCTTTGTCCACGACGTATGAAAATTTGCCCATAGAGATATATTACGAGTGCATCAATCATTTGGTTTGCCTGGATCACATCAAGGAATAGACCCGGTCTGTATTGTTTCGATTTCTTGTTCTTCTTTTAATTTCTGGCAGACTATGCATTGGAAGTGCATCGCTGCCTCCCGCCGGTTAAAAACAACAACAACGTATTTTGTCTTTGCAAACGGAAATGATGTATTTGTCATCTCAACTCACTCATCTTCAACCTCTTATCCGGGGTCGGGTCTCGGGGGCAACAGCTCCATCGGGGGATCCCAAACTTCCCTTTCCCGGGCCACATTAACCAGCTCTGACTGGGGGATCCCCAGGCTTTCCCAGGCCAGTGTGGAAATATAATCTCTCCACCTAGTCCTGGGTCTTCCCCGTGGCCTCCTCCCAGCTGGCCGTGCCTGGAACACCTCCCTAGGGAGGCGCCCAGGGGGGGGGCATCCTTACTAGATGCCCGAACCACCTCAGCTGGCTCCTTTCAATGCAAAGGAGTAGCGGCGATTTTCTTCAAATTCAAATTGGAGTGAAGTTTTCTCAACAAAAAGATTTCTTCCACACTGACAAACCGACCCACATTGCCATGTCTATAGAGCTACGCTACAAGAAGAAGAAAAAGTCCCCTGGATGTGCAAAGCATGTGGCTATTCACACAAACAAATGTTTCCACATTTGGCCCAATGAAAACGTAATGCTCTGATGTACAATCAAAAGTTAATTTAGAGCAGGATAAGATGCTCAACCACACCCACGCTGTATAAATCAACCTGACGAGCTGTCAATAGGAGGAAAAAAGGACAGCGGAGAGACACTGAGAGACAGGAAAGGACAGAAGAACACGAGAGAGAGAGGCTGTGATTGTATTCCTCCTGCCTTCATGCCTCTCTCTCTCCCCAGGGCAAGCTATCGTATCCTATTATAAATTTCCATCACAGGCTCATGTCATATATTTCTCATGCATGGGTGTGTGTACAGCACGTACGAGCAACACACACACACACACACACACACACACACACACACACACACACACACACACACACACACACACACACACAGAAAGGAAAGCCTCAGTGAGATTTCAGTGAAGCCCTTCAAAATGAACGCCTCAGAGCGTACACCCCCCCCCGGACAGTATAGTGCATTACTGTTGTGTTAAAACCTCGTATCTCCACTAATATCATCTGGCCACAAGCTGAGAGGAACAGCCCCGGTTTCTGCTTGTATTTTTTTTTAAATTGTTTCCTAAACAGCCGGGGGGTTGTATAATATTTGCTATAATCTTTTTTAACTGAAGTTACAATGAAAATCACCAAATGTGTGATGCGGTGCAGCTGCTGTTCATCACTGAGTCACTCTGCTCTCTGACATCTCTTATTCACCGGTGAATCTCCATCTGACTGACTTCTTCATTCTCCAGATCGACTCCCATCATGTTAACTATACCTCTAATACATCCTTTCTTTCTCTTATTCATCCCTTTTTTCCTCTATCTTTTTATCTTTGTTTATCTTTTTCTGTCCCTTTCCCTATTTCCTTCCCTCTTCCCCATGCCCCTCTGCTTTCATTCTTCCTTCAACCATCCTTCCATTTTTTTCTCCCTCATATCTGTTTTTCCTTCCCGCTCTCTCCCTCTCTGCTTCATATTTTTCTATCCATCCTTCCTGACTGTCTCCACCTGTGGACTCTAACCTCCCTCCGTCCTATTTTTGCAGTCCTCCCCTCTTACCCCTTTCTGTGATTCCTCCCTCCTTGCATCCTTCATCCCACCCGCCTCCTTTACTTTCTCCTCATTACCTGTTTTCCTTCATGCTCCCTTCCTCTCTTCATCCTCATATCTTTGCCATCCTCCCTCCTATACCTTTCTTCTCCCATCGCATCGTAATCCATACCTCCCTCTCATCCCAAATATTTCTTTCTCTCGCTTCCTCCCTCCTTTCCTCTCTCCTTACATCTCCTTGCATTTGTCTGTTGTTCTTCCCACCCTCCTCCTTTCTTTTGCTTCTTATTCATGCCACTCCTAACTTCCTTTTCAGTATCCCTTCTTTTGCCTTCACCCCTCGTTACCTTCTTTTAATTTGATATTTTTCATTCTGAAATAGATTTGATATCATTTCATTTCCCCTTTTTTTTTGCTGTGCCCAATGATTACAGTTACAGCTGTTACTTGAGAGATGCAACAACCTGACCCCCCCCACCCCCCTTGCAGGAGTGAATGAAGTGTATCTGCTGTTTTCATCAGGTGGAGCGGCGCTTCAAGGCAGTCCATATATCTGGGGTGGAGCTGCAGCACATGGGCCAGCAGACGATGGGACACTATCCGGTCCATTTCCATATGAACGGAGACGTGGACGAGAGGGGAGGCTACGACCCCCCGACTTCTGTCAGCGATCTGTCCATCCACCACTCTTTCTCCCGCTGCGTAACCATCCACGGCTCCAACGGACTGCTGGTCAGTTAAAAAGATTTATTCAAGTTCCGTTTTTTATTCGGTTTCTACTTTGTGAGTGACATAATTAAAGAAGAAGTCAGACATTTTGGGAAGTATTTGCTTTCTTGCTGAGAGTTTGATGAGAAGATCATGTCTGCACAGTAAATATGAAGCTACAGCCTGCAGCCAGTTAGATTAGCACAAAGATTGGAAGCTGGAGGAAAAAGCTAGCCTGGCTCTGTCTAAAAGTAACAAAATCCACCTACCAGCACCTGTAAAGCTCACTCATTAACACATCATATCATGTTTGTCATGGTATGGGTTTGGAATAGTTTAATACGTATTGTGATGGAGGGGAGCAATGATGATGTAGGAGGAATGGGTTAGGAAGGAGGATGAGGGATGAAGGGATGAGGGTCGAGGGATTAAGGGATGAAGGGATGAGGGTCGAGAGATGAAGGGTGAGAGTTGAGGAATGAGGGTCGAGGGATTAAGGGATGAAGGGATGAGGGTTGAGAGATGAAGGGTGAAGGTTGAGGGTTGAGGGATGAAGGAATGAAGAGATGAGGGTCGAGTGATTAAGGGATTAAGGTATGAAGGGTGAGGGGATGAGGGATGAAGGGATGAGGGTCGAGGGATGAAGGGATGAGGGAATAGGGGTGAAGGGATGAGGGGATAGGGATGAAGTGTTGCAGGTGGGGGATGAAGGGAAGAGGTTTTTTAGAAGGATGGATAGAGGAGAGCGATGATGGACGGGTGTCGGCTGACGGCGGAGGGAACCGGGGGAAGTCGAGACTCTGAGTGGGGAAGACATCTCTTCCTGAGCTCTGATGTTTGCAGAAACCCCAGTGGTTCCTGTAATCAAATGAGAGAGAAAGAAGGGTGAGAGAAAACAGAAAAAAGGGGTTTGGGGGGGGACGGATATGAAAGCTGAGTCGAGGGGAAGTGAACGGATCAGGTGTGCTTAAATACTTTAGCTGTGGAAATGGGATGAGTATGAGGTGTGGTCTTTGTTCCCGAACTCAGTTATAGAACTTCATTAAAACAAAGGAAATTACAGGCAGCTTACGGTCCAATCAGCAGCCACCACCCAGAGACTCCAAGAAGGACGGATACTCTGAAGTGCTGTTTGACACAATCAGAGTCTTCCTCCTCACAGTGCTCAGTCTTGGCAAGGACTCAATGTTCAAAACATGGATGAAGGAGCTAAAGAGGAACCCTCCATGTTAAATAATGCTGCATTTAACAGAAAGTGGTGCAAAGATGAGATATTAGGCTTTGGAAAGCTGACACTTTCACAACCGGGTGCGCTCTTTGTTGGCAATGATTTCTCCAGTTAGATTGAGGACAGAAGCTCTGCAGTAGTGTGACATACTGTCAGCCTCTGATCCGTAAAGTTCAACGTGTCTATTCCCTCCCAGGTAAAGAACGTGGTCGGCTATGACACACTAGGCCACTGTTTCTTCACGGAGGATGGCCCAGAAGAGAGGAACACGTTTGACCACTGTTTGGGTCTGCTGGTGCGAGCCGGGACCCTGCTGCCTTCAGACAGAGACGGCAAAATGTGCCGTGACATCACCGACGGAGCCTACCCGGGATATGTGGCCAACCCACGGCAAGACTGCAGGTAAGATTCATGCAGAAACTGCACGCACTCTTTAACCTCTTCAGTCCCATGGAGGATCTCCTGTACATCTGCCAGGTGGACATCCTGAAATCAGATAAGTGTAGTGGAGTAAAAGTAGAAAGCAGCATGGAAAGACAAGACTCAAGTAAAGTACTAGTACCTAGAATTTGTACTTAAGTGTACCAGATAGGGATGCACAGATACCGATACCAGTATCGGGTATCGGGTCCGATACTGTGCTCATGTACTCGTACTCGCAAAACGGCTCCGATACAACGGCACCAATACCACTTTACGGTGGTGCGCCTGACCCCGCTTGGCTGGGATTCCACCTCAGCCGGCGCGCACCGGCCCTCACTTTCATTGCGCCACAGGGTTTTGCTTGCACCCTCTGACTCGCGAGTGCGTTAGACTTCTTGGTCCGTGTTTCAAGACGGGTCGGGTGGGTTGCCGACAACACCGCAGACCCCTGGCGCCTTTTACGTGGGCCGAGCCACGATCTGGCGGCACAACACGGTTGGGGCGCACTGAAAACAGTCTGCCCCCGGTCGACAGTCACACCGGGAGCAGGGGGCCGTCTCCAGCGGGGAGAGAGGGCACAGCGAGCCCTTTGTCCACGGTGCGGCGAGGTCCGGGCGGGGAGCGTTGTAAAGCTGCGGCCGTGAATAGAATTGCACAGGCAGAGTCCAAGCGTCTTGCAGTCTGTCTGAGCTAAATTATTGTATAACCTAAACTACTGTAAGCTGTTTTATTGAGTTTCCTTTTTTTGCGAAATGCTCTGAGTGACTTTGAGTTCCCTCTGGTGAACAGTTGCGCAGTGTCTAGGGCTTTTATTGTGAACGGTAAGAACAGTTGGAGTGGATCTGGTCTGCGCAGCCTTTGACAAGGTTGAAAGGAGTAATAAAGTTTGCCATCTTGGTTCAGACTACGGAGCCTCCGTGTTGTTGTTTCATAAATATAGACGCTACTCAACCCGTTCCGCACAACGTGATCGGTTGATGCCTTTATTCGTGGTGCGAAAGCTCAAAAAAATCAACCTTGTTTTCCAAAAAAATACGCCGTTTATTCACCACTTAATATTCATGTTCTTTGTGAAAGTACTCAGACAATTCACCGATCACAGCCAGTCGACCCGAGTGTAAAGTTACATTTTTGAGTGTTGCAGAGTTTAGTGTGGACCCAACACACCAACATGCCTCCAATACCACACACACACACACACACACAACAAAGAGAACCAATTAATCTCAAGCTAGCTTTATTATCACTCTACACATCTTCCCACTTATTAGTACTGTCACAGCAAAGTCGTTTTTTTCTCTCTGCCACGACACATTTCAGAAGTAAGACTAATTATGTGAAATGCTCCACCCACATCCGTATACTTCTTCCATCTAAAGTTCCAAAACACAAAGGTGACGGTCTGAAACACGACAGTGTGACGTGACAGCAGAGAAACGATGTAAGGGGGTGACTCTTGTTCTGACCTGAGAGAACTATGCAGAGACAAAGAAATAAATAAGTGGCTCTTCCACTTATTTTTTTTGAAGATACAAGAAAGCAAATAATTAGCAGAGCCAGAATGGTCTTGTCGGAAAAACATATTTTTCACGCTGTGAAAGGGCAGAGGCTGAACACAACTTTGCAAAAGCGAGTGATCATTAGTCAAATCTCTCTCCGTCCCTCTCTTTCTTGCTCACGTACACACACTTTTGTTTGACAGTTCCATTCGGTTACAATCGTTCTAGTTTTCTGAAGTTAGATCATGCACGTATCGCAGCACCTGCAATTATGTTTCATCCATCAAAATGACAGATGGCATTTTCAATTATCCGCCAACATTTTTTAAAGGTCAGCAAATGATCTGTTACACAACTTGTGATCACACATCTCAATGTAGTATTAAATAGAATTGAAAAACTGTTTTGTTCTTAAGTCTATGCATGCAAATATGTGACTCAAAGATGCTCATATCTAAACTGAACCAGTATGGATAGTCTTGAGTTCTAAAGTAAAGTTAAAGTCCATCTGTACATTCAGTACACAGTACTGAATACAGTATAATACAGAATACAGTACATGTATTCTTTCTAGTAGCCAGCAGGGGGCGACTCCTCTGGTTGCAAAAAGAAGTCTGATTGTATAGAAGTCTATGAGGAAATGAGCCTACTTCTCACTTGATTTATTCAATGTTTTGTTGAGTTGTGTACTCACTTAGAGATCCAACAAGTTATCCCCCGTGAGCATTGCATTCTCATGCGACAATGGCCATAAAAAAACCTCCCCTTTAATGGGTAGAAACCTTGGGCAGAACTGGGCTCTGGGTGGGCGGCCATCTGCCTCCACCGGTTGGGCAGAGAGAGAGAGAGCGAGAGAGAGAGAGAGAGAGAGAGAGAGAGAGAGAGATGCACAGCAACCACAACAATAGCACAACAGTTATTTAAGTAGATGTGAGTCTCACATCTGTTTGACTCTGATGAAGACGTAGTTGGCGTCGAAACGTTAGTATTTAATATAGTTTACTGCCTTAAATCTGTGTGCTCCAGTGTGCTTTGGAACTGCTCTCTGAAGTCTCTCCTGTTACTAGATCGCCTCTTACTCTGTGAGCACCGGACAGGCCTACTATTCCTTGTGAGGCGGCTGAAGCGCGTTTAACCTTCCTTCTTCATTCAGCACAACAGCTATAAGTAGTAATACAAATAAGGGCTAATAACAATAATCAATAGCAGTGGATCTAACGAAGTGATAATAGAATTATCAGTTATAATAGCAGTAATGATAATAGAAATATAACTACTAATAATAATAAAAAGGCTGATAATATTGATGGTAGTAGTGGCTGCCAAGCAGGCAGCAGACGCAACCATGGTAACCCCGATCCATGGATACCTGCGAGACGAGAAAGCAGAAAGACTCCGGGGAAGAAATCAACTCAGTAACATGTATGAATGCTACATGAATGCATATAGATGGAGAGGAAAAGATGGAGAGAGGAGAAGGAGAGAGGACGTCCTGTGTCCGCCGAACAGCGTTGGAGAAACACTGATTTCTCACATGAAACTGCTTTATTCAGTGTGTTCTTTTTTTTTGCTTTTAGATATTTTATTACAGATTGTGTATTAACCTGTGACCAAAATAAGCATACATTCTGTCAACTCATGGAGTTGTAGTGAAAATAAATGGTTCCACTTTTTGCTGGTGATCACCTGGAACCCCCTCAAGGACCCCTGTGGGTCCCCCACTTTGAGAACCAGTGCTCTAGAACACTGGTTCCCAACCTGGGGGTCCCGACCCTCACTAAGGGTCGCCAAAACTTCACGCGGGTCACAAGGCCTTCTTGATTTTTGTTTTTTGAATTTTTGAATTGGAAGAACATTGCATGGCATATAAATTACAGAGCAAATAATTAGTCTTCTATTTTTCATCCATTTTCCCCTCCCACCCCCGACAATAAAGGAAATAACCAATATAACACTAATAGTTATAAGACTTAAGGCAGCAATGACACCCAAATTAGAAACACACTAAACACATGAAATAGTAAAACACATACAATATTCACATATACACAAAAAAAAAAAATAATAATAATAATAAAATAAATAGATAAAGTACTAAAAAAAAAAAAAAAAATTATAACAACACCGAGCCAACAAAACAAATAAGGAGGCTCAGTCGTCACAACCAGACAAGGAGGTCAGAGATTCCATATGGTTTAGAAGAGGTTTCCAAGTCTTTTCAAAAGAATTGAGGGAATCCTTAAGGGAAAATCTAAGTTTCTCCAACCCAATGGACAGTAGCATATCTTTCACCCACCTATTGTGAGTCGGAGGTAGAACATGTTTCCATTTAAACAGAATAAATCGTCTTGCCAACAAGGTGGTAAAGGCGAGAACATGTCTTTAGAAATATTGGGCTGAAGGGCACTCCGAACAAAGCCAAGAGAGGGCCGGGGATAACAGTAGTATTATATGTTACGTTAAGTGTGTTAAAGATCTCAGACCAAAATGTATTGAGGTTCGGGCAGGTGCGTGTAGTCGGCTGGAGATTGCTGGCACTTGTTAAATGAGTCTGTTAAATTGGGATACATCTTAGATAGCCGCGCATTTGTATAATGGACTCTGTACACAATCTTACATTGTAGGAGGCTGTGCCTAGAACAGATGCTGCCACTATTCAGTGTTTTTACCTGTTTTAATCAGCTGGTCTGTATATTTTGGAGACCTCTGCAGATAATACATAAATGAACACTGAAAGGACTCTGAACCGGGAGAAGCTGACGGCAGCAAACTCCGTCTTTTGTTATTGTTTTGACTGAGAAGCCCCCACCGGCAGAACAGTTGAACCATCACAACTAAATGCCTCCCCCCGACCCTTACCCCTAACGCTATACATTCAAACCGGTCAAAATGTTCTCACAATGCAGAAATGTCCTCACTACGTTGGTTTAAAACGGAAATTGGTCCTCACAAAGATAGCAATACAAGCGCACACACACACACACACACACACAAACACACACACACACACACACACACACTGCATCCTCACTTTGTTAGAGAGGCATTGTATTTAAAGCATAAAGATGCAGCTCAGAATATAAAGCAGTTTAATCCAGGTCACATGACATTTTTATCTCAGCACACTTTGCCTCAGCCTTCAGCTGCGGAGCATAGCGGGGCAAGGTTAGGGATGCATAATGGCACTGGCTTCCACTGATAGGGAGTCATCCACCTGCTCTCCAACATGAGGGGACTGGAAGGATTTTCTAATGTTAGCCTCTGCTTCCCTTTCCTTTTCTCCGTGTCTCCTTTCCTCTGTCCTCTCCTACTTCTCCCAATTATAACAGCCTGGTAAAACACAATGCACTACATTCCTAATGACGCTTTTGGAGGCAATTTGTCTGGATCATTGTATTCTGTAATGATTTCCAAATCCCAGTGTATTTATTACTGTGGTTTAAAAATTCCAATTTAATCAAACATGATTGCACTAACAATGTTCCCCCCCTGTACGATTTATGATGATTAATATCCAGTCAGATTTTTACACTCCCTCGTGGCTCCTTCTGTCTCTTCCCCCGTCATTGTTGAGTTGTGTACGTGTTGAATGTAAAACAATGATAAATTTGAGTTCCGATTCGCCGGGGAACAGGAGACGTGTGGGCTGCACGAGGAGGATGAAACTGTCATTTAATCTGAGCCAGATGAATGTGCCGGGCATTTCGCTTGTTTAATGAGGGTGTGTGTGTCTGTGTGTGTGTGTGTGTGTGTGTGTGTGTGTGTGTGTGTGTGTGTGTGTCTTGTAGCATGCAGTTGACAATGACAAAACAAATTATCCATCTCAGCCATCTCCTTCAGAGGAAACAATAGGACATGGTTGTGTTTTTAGTTGTTTCCTTTCACACAGAGTTGTTCTATCCGATGCCCAGTGAACCTGCTCTAGCACATCAACAATACCTGATTCAAGCAACTTTGCTTTTTCACTAAAGATATCCAAACAAGCCTTGTCCATTCTTATCTATCCAAACCATCCCCTGCTGTTTTTTATCGGTGTTGTCACCATGCACACTGCCTTAATTCCACCAATGCAAAGAAATAGTCACCCACGCGAATTAGAGAAATACCATATCAGGTCTTTTATCAATTGCAGTAGCACTCACAGGGTTTATTTATCTGTTATGTGTCTGGTGGCCTGCCTGGCATGTATCGGCCGAACTCAGTGAGCCCTTAAATAAAGATTTGTAGAACATTTGGCAGCTATTTGCATGATTCTAATACTCATCGTGGATCGGCCTCCACCCTGAAAGTTGAGGATATTGAAAATATTTCTTGCACTTTTTAGGTTGTAGTGGTTCAGTTTTAAAGCTAGAGTGAAGATGCTGGTATCATATGAACCTAGAATGAATCCATCGTTACAAACCATGTCATATTAGCTCGTCAGGAAGGAGGTTAAATATCGCTCCAAACTTGCGCTAAATTTTTGCGAGGAAAAACTGTCATGGCCATTTTCAAAGGGGTCCCTTGACCTCTGATGTCCAGATCAGTGAATGTAAATGGGTTCTATGGGTACCCACGAGTCTCCCCTTTACAGATATGCCCACTTTATGATAATCACATGCAGTTTGGGGCAAGTCATAGTCAAGTCAGCACACTGACACACTGACAGCTGTTGTTGCCTGTTGGGCTGCAGTTTGACATGTTATGATTGGAGCATATTGTTTAATGCTAAATGCAGTACCTGTGAGGGTTTCTGGACAATATCTGTCATTGTTTTGTGTTGGTAATTGATTTCTAATAATAAATATGTACATACATTTGCACAAAGCAGCATATTTGCCCACTCCCATGTTGATAAGAGTAATACATACTTGACAAATCTCCCTTTAAGGTACATTTTGAACAGATAATAAATGTTAATTTACTGTGAATAAATATTTGAAGCGATTAACAGCTCTCGTACATGTATGTGTATGGTTTAGGCTATAGGGAGAAATTGTGGGTTAATAAAAGCAGGCATTACACAAACTGCGGTCTACAGACATTAAAGTCAGACATGCTACACTTCCATCCTCCACCCCGACCTCCTCCTTGCTTCCCACTTCTCTACATAAAGGACACACTTACTTCCTGCATCCCTGCTGTTTTTTATCAGCGTCCTTGCGCCACTGGATATGCTTTTAATGACAGACCTCAATGAGAGAGTCAATCTACTTGACTCTGGCAGAATTTCTATCTTTATTTGACATTCAGTCAAATTCTGGCAGTTAGTTATAAAAATAAAATACAGCTCCACGTTTCCACAAATGGGTAAACCTGCAATAACAGACAGAGAGTTTGGAGGGAAGGGTTTAGGAGAGAGGCAGAGGGAATCAAAGAGGGGGGGAAAGAGGTTAAAAAGGAGAGGTTTAAGGTGTAGTGCTGCCATGTGCTAATCTGCTGCGGAGCTAAACTGCATATCTGCCATTTCTATTCATATTCATTACCCCTAAGCTGTTTTTTCGCACATACCTGCAAATGGAACTAGAATAATCTTCTCATTATGCCTGGTGCATGTGTGAAAGGTGTTTTCTGAGGAACCCAGAAGAATTTGCACATTTATGAAAAAAAACGAAGGCATTTAAAGGGATGTCTGTAAGAAAAGGAAGTCAAGTCAAAAAGAAGGCGACAATAACTGACACACTTAATTAAAAGCCAAGAAGACGGAGATGCAGAAGTGAACAAAAAGAGCAACATCTGAGAGAGAGAACTGATGATGAATAGTAATAAATGGGACAGTAGGAAGATTCAAATAAAAAAGGCCTGTTCCCAGTTCTCTCTACATGGACATACAGACACAAACAACAAGGTTCAGCTGTGAACAGTAACTATGTGGCTAACAGTGCGCCCCTATACTGTACAGGCTACACAAACCCCTATAGACTGAGCTGCTACATGCAGACGTCCAGGCCTCGATCCTCTCTGACAGCCAGCAGTCAAAATATGTTGTCACTTGTGGCTGCAGCTTTTGTCTGGAAACGTGTGAGTCATTTAAACATGTGAGCAAAGCTGTGAGGTGTGAGGATGAAGCATGCAGGTATGGGGGGGAAATAAAGCACACAGATGGCTGTTTAGGAGAACTAAACCCATCACTGTCATGTTTCATGATGTTGTGTTTTTTACACCAAAATTCCAGAAAATATATTTTCCCTTTGGTGATTTTAGTTGTCCAGGTTTTGAGATATATGTGAGATTTTTTGCCTCCTTTACCCGCCTTACCTACTCAGAAAGCCTCACTGAGATATTTAGCGGGAACTCTTAAATATCACATTATTTTTCTGTGTACATTTATGTTTTCCTTTATATGTGTAGCTCCTGTAAAGGGGACATATCATGCTCATTTTCAGCTTCATACTTGTGTTTTGGGTTTCTATTAGAACATGTTCACGTGCTGTAACATTCAAAAAACACATTTTTCTCATCCTGTCTGTCTGAATATACCTGTATTCATCCTCTGTCTGACACGCTCCGTTTAAGCGCCTGTCTTTTTAAGACCTCCCTCCTGAAAAAGCCCTGTCTGCTCTGATTGGCTTGTGAGAAAAATATGGTGAACCTTTGAAAGCTTCAAACTACTCGGTACAGAGTGGGTCTGTGGGGAGTTTGTGTCCAGGGCCTGTGGTCATGTTAATCCGTCCGTGGACGCCACAGACGCAGTTTGCATTAGTTCACTGAACCCCAGGCCATAGCCAACATTTTTTTTATAATAACACAGGACTAATAATTTATTGTAATGATAAATAACATCAAACTTGATATGTCTTCTTATTGACGTTTGTACTTTTTAAACTGAAAACACATTTATTTATATTGTGATATTTTACTATAAATGACATACAGTATAGCAAGTAGGAAACTTTCAGGTGATCTCCATCCAGCCAGCTGCCACCTTATGTAAGGTATCATATAGATAGAACTCCTCACTTCAACTTCAGCTGTTCCTCGTCTGTTGCGGTGCTTTCAAAGCGAGCCACAGGAATAAATAGAAACAGCGCGACGCAGCAGTAGCGCGACGCAGCAGCAGCGCGACGCAGCAGCAGCGCGTCGCAGCAGCACGTAGACCACAGCATCCCAATACACTAGACCTCCCTGTGTTGTACACATTATATTCCCTCTAGATTGTTTTGGTGAACCCCCCTACCTTAAAGTTCAAACTGCGCCTACGATGGAAGTGTACCAGGGTGTTAGAATGAATCCAGCTTGTGTGAGCTGTACTCTGTGTTCTCTTGTTCTCTTTCTACATCATACCTTTACATTCATGACGGTCAGTCTGACAACGGGCGTTTCTAACGCAGCGATCATTTGATCATCGCTGTCACCCATCAAACATGGCTGCTCTAAAAGAGACATCCTGTCTGCTGTCTGTGTTGGCCGTTCCTCCCTCTCATCCTCTGACAGAGAACCCATCGGGGAGCCTGAGGGGGACTGAACCTTGATTAGAGCCGGCTGAGCCCTTGATTACACCACAGCTAATTCCTTTCTCATCAAGAGTGAGCTGCCGCAGGGGCTGATGGGTAGAGGAGCGTATATCCTTATTAAGGCAACATAATTGAGAAGAGAGGTTAACGGCAGTTAATAGTCTAGATGAGGGACGTAGCAGAGAGTAAACCCACTTTTGCACAATATGTTTGAAAATAAGTTTGCCCCCTTTCTCGTCTGAAATGATCATAAACATATGACGAGAATTTCGAAAACAGTTGAGACCGACCTTGATTGTTATAGATGAGTCAGGCATTACATACCCACTCAGGCAGCCCAGTTATTTATGCACTCTATGATTTTCTCTCACAATCAGGCACTGAAAATAATGGACAACAAGCCTGTCCGCTGGCATCATTGTCACATACTAAAAAGACACAATCTAATCTTTGATTGCTTTCCTCATTTTTGTTTTCTCACATTAGTTTATAAATGTGTTAACAGTTTGGTCCCAGAGCCTCTTTCCAGATATACCCGAGGACAAGACAGTAATAGAGTAACATCGTAGAACTACATTTGGACAATCAGCTTTCTCTATAAAGGGCTGTCTGCTCTGGAACACACTAATAGTAATAATAATAATAATAATAATAATAATAATAATAATAATAATAATTTTATTTATATAGCACCTTTCAATACAAGGTTACAAAGTGCTTTCCAATAAAAGCATGATAAAAATAAGTAACACCCAGAACTTAAAATCTAAACAAAATAAAATCATATAAATACACAATATAAAATCATATAAATAGCTACAACAATTCAATTCAATTCAATTTAATTTTATATAGCATCAAATCATAACAGAAGTTATCTCGAGACACTTTTTATATAGAGCAGGTCTTAGACCGTACTCTATAGTTTAGAGACCCAACAAGAAATCCCACCAAGAGCATTGCATTGGAGTGCGCTGTGGCCAGGAAAAACTCCCGTTTAGCAGGTAGATAACCTAGAGCAGAACCGGGCTCTGGGTGGGCGGCCATCTGCCTCGACCGGTTGGGTTTTGAGAAAGAGAGAGAGAGAGACAACAGTGCACCATCAGTTAAAAAAAGCCATAATATAAAAGTGAGTCTTGAGAAGAGCTTTAAAGGAAGACACTGAGTTTGCCTGCCTGACAGCTGAGGGACCCGGACAGCAAAAGCCCGGTTGGTCACCTTTGTTAACAAGTTTGGATTTTGGAACTGTTAGTATGGCCCTGCCAGAGGATCTCAGGCATCTATCAGGCTCATAGGGAGTCAACAAGTCACTGATATAGACAGGAGCCAGACTATTCAAGGCTTTAAAAACAAGCAGTAAAATCTTAAAATCAATTGTAAAACTCACAGGTAACCAGTTAAGGGCAGCAAGGATCGGTGTGATGTGTTCACTTCTCTTGGTACGAGTTAAAAGCCTGGCAGCAGCGTTTTGTATTAACTGTAGTCTTTGGATGTTCCGCCTGCTGATACCAGAATAAATACCAACTGAAATCCAATTAATTATGGATATAAAGTCATTTACAACAAAGGTTAAGTGCTGGCTAAAAGCAAAACAGAGCTATACCCACTCCAAGTTCAGCAGCAGAAAACGCTTTCTTTGGCTGCATTACTTTCCAGACAAGTGCAACATTCACCACTCACTTCCCACGTGCGTGCACGCACACTCTTCACACTGGCTTTGCTATTCCCCCACAACACTAGTTTCCCCCCCGATGTCGGTCACATTCCTGTTTTGCCGGACGGGCTTCACTAGATGTAACTTTGTTTTCTTTTTGTACGTCCGTGGAGATTGTGTTGGAGTGTGAGTTGTGGTGGCGGCTGGTTGTTTGTTGGCGTTAGCGGACTCAATTTCTAACTGAACGTTATAGCTACAGCTAAACTCGCGAGTGTGCATGACATAAAATCCGACAATTCTTCAAATTAAAAGCAGTCTACAGGCTAATAGCAGTCGCGGAAGGTCTCATTTTTACCTCCGCCAATGCCAAAGGCCTAGGTAGGAGGTTATGTTTTCACGACGTTTGTTGGTTTGTTGGTTGGTTTGTTTGTTTGTTGGTTTGTTCGTTGGGAGGATTACTCCAAAAGTTTGCGATGGATTTGAATGACATTTTTTAAAGGGGTGGGGTGCGGCACAGTGAACAATCCATTAGATTTTGGTGGCGATCCGGATCATGATCCAGCTTCAGGAATTTTTTTTAATAACTCCGCTCAGACTGTGCATTAACACCACAGGCCACCACAGGGGGGCAGCGACGTACATGAAACCTGCCTTGGCGGAGGTCCGCGCTCTCCGAGTGCACTTCTAGTTTAGTTTAGGTTACACCTGTTCACACATTGGCAATAAAAAAGGATTTATTCGTGTAAAAGGTTACATAGAGTCCCTTCAATGTACTTACTTGCGCCTTACAGGACTAAACATTTAAAAAGTAAGAGATACCAGTAATAGGAAAAACAATGAAATGAAAACTGTTTAGATTTGATATCAAGAAAAAAATATTTCCACAAATGCTATTAAATGATAGCATTTATGTACCAACAGCATTTTCTCTCCCTCGGTTACCGGAGCTGTCTTTTGAGAGGCAGTGTTCATCCTTTCTCTGTTTACCACTACATCGCTGGTTCAAACTATTTGTGTGAAATCCAATAACCAAACTCTTTTTTGTCTTTTTTCCTGTCCAACACTCTCCATCTATATAGCGCAACTTCAACTTTCTGGATCGCCAACCCCAATAACAACCTCATCAACTGTGCTGCTGCAGGCTCAGAGGTGAGTTTCTCACTCCGGCTTTTCACTTTCTCCCCCCCAACACCCCCCCACCCCATCTCTCTCCAGGTGGAGGTCTGTCTCATTACCGCGTTGCCAGGTCAGATTAATGGCTGTGTACTCCTATTAACTTCAGAATCAAGCAGACAACAGACACAGGCACAGCAACACTTTCACTATGATAGAGTGCCAATTATGATCGTACTTCTGGGATTTTACAAGGATACGTCGGGCGGAATGGAGTCTCATTTATCCTCGCCAGTGTAATAACTTCTCTCATTTGCATACCTGCGAAGAACAACACAAAAACAGACAGGCTGACATGCAGAGTGCCAAAGCCCAGGCTGTATTGTGTGCGTGTGTGTGTGTGTGCGTGAGTGTGTGCGAGCTTGAACAAAAATACCTCTACATGAAACTACACATTTGCACATTTGGTTTCCGGGTGTTGCTTTACATTTATAGGAATTAAAGAACCGAAGTCTTGACAGGCTCTTTTTTATATGTTTGTGTGTGATCCCTCAGCAAACAGGTTTCTGGTTCATCTTCCACTATGTGCCCACCGGCCCATCAGAGGGGCTGTACTCACCCGGACACACTGAACACACACCTATGGGCCAGTTCACCAACAACAGAGCCCATTCCAACTACAGGGTGAGTCTGAGGACATGGTTCTGTGTATTACAAACACAGAACCATGTACTAACCATAAAATATAGGTTAAATTAACATATACATCAGCAGGTTGGTTGTTACACTTTAATTCAGAACGATGCCCCTGCGGTGTCCGGAGTCTTTTTATACAGGGTCAGCTACACCCATATAGATAGTGCCGACACACTTACTTTGGGAACACAAACAAAGATGTAATAGCTCAAGAGACGGTGGCCTTCAGGTAACGTAAAAACGTGAAAGTCTCTCTCTAAAGCCGGTGTTTGGTTTGTCCGTTCTGGGCTCCTGTAGAAACATGGCAGAAACAGGGAAGTTCAGAAAGACTCCCGAACGGCCGGACCGGCCAAAACCAAACAACAACACAGAGGCTCCGTAGTCCGATCAAAGACGGCAAACTTTACTACTCCTTTCAACCTTCACAGAGGCAGCGCAGACCAGATCCACTCCATCCTTTTTTACCTTTCACAATAAAAGCCCTAGACATATAATATTCACGAGTAGTTCACATTCTCGTGTTGTTTATTTGTCACGCCCCTGGTGTGTAAAGGCCTTAAGACTAAGGAGTGTGGAGAGGAGGGGTTAACGAGAAGACAGGGGAGACATGTAACATAGAAGAGAAGAAAAGGGGGAACATTAAACATACGACAGGAAGTGAGAACGAGAAACATGTAGACGTGATTACTACGTCGTTGACTGGCGAGCAAAACATGGTGGTTTGAGGGGCATTGGAGACCCGGGTGTTTATATTTATATGTGTCTTGTGACGGGTTGTACAGTTGCTTTAGAATAGCCAAGGTGTCAGCTCGTTGTCGTGGAAGAGTTGTCCATCAACATACAGCTTCTCAACCGAGATGACAGCTTTCCTGTTTTTTTCGAGGAACTGTTTTCTTATCGGGAAAAGAGTTTTACATCTCTCCAGAAGGCCTTAAGAATAAGAATAATTGTCCCAGGGTTCCTGATATGACCCCAATGACTTTTTCCATGACTTTCCATAACTAGAAGTTTGTATATCACAGTGACCTGGTTTATTGGTATTGTTTTTCAAAGGTGTTACCAGGTCTGAAAACCAGCAGCTAACGCAGCACGCTGATACGTTTGGAACTCATTATGTCCAGTTTTTGTTTTAAAGAAACCTATACTTTATCAGTATTCATTTTGAATATTAAAAACACAACATCTCTAAGAGCTAAGGGGGACAGAAAGGTGTCGGATGTGACCTGCTTAGTAACAAAGAGAGGACAAGGAACAGGTGAATGGTGAGAATAACAAAATCGAGGACAGACAACAGAAACGGAAGAAAGTGAGCCAAAGGAGAGGGGATGAGATGGAGAGGACAGGACAGAGTTTGGAGGCGCCTGCGGCATCAAGCGCAGCACAGAACAGCACAGCACCGCTGGAGCAGAGAGAGATTTATGAGGCGCTGCTGGAGAGGAAGTGTTGTTGTTATCACCCTCCTTTTCTCTGCACCCCAACTGTGAGTTCTTTTCCCTAGCATCTCACTCTATCCTTCCCTTCTTCACTTTTAATTTGGATCATCCTAATGGGAGCATAACTCATGTCAGGCTGCCACCCCAGGATGTTTGTGAGGAGGAGAGGAGGTTGTGTCAGGGCTGCAGGTTTGGCCGTTCGCAGCAGCAACACAGTGGCTGTGTTTGTTTTGAAGCAGCAAACTGGCTGAGGATGTTTATATCGTTTGTGCTATTTGTATTTTTTTGTCAGGAAAAGTTACAGTATTGTGCTTTAAGAGCTCTGAAACAAGTACAAGTTTATGATTGATTTAAAGTCAGTGATGTATCCCAGTTACCTCTACATGGGGTGTGTCACTCCACCTTCAATTTCTATTAACCCTTGTGCATCCCTTTAAAAAAAGGTTGCTCTGACAAAAAATGTCTGCATCAAAAAACTGCCATAAAATTATATATTAGGGCTGTAAATCGATTCAAATATTTAATCGTAATTAATTGCAAATTAATCACACATTTTTTAACCATTCAAAATGTACCTTAAAGGGAGATTTGTCAAGTATTAAATACTCTTATCAACATGGGAGTGGGCAAATATGCTGCTTTATGCAAATGTATGTATATATTTATTATTGCAAATCAATAAACAACACAAAACAATGACAGATATTGTCCAGAAACCCTCACAGGTACTGCATTTACCATAAAAAATATGCTCAAATCATAACATGGCAAACTGCAGCCCAACAGACAACAACAGCTGTCAGTGTGTCAGTGTACTGACTTGACTATGACTTGCCCCCAAACTGCATGTGATTATCATAAAGTGGGCATGTCTGTAAAGGGGAGACTCGTGGGTACCCAGAGAACCCATTTTCCTCGCCAAAATGTTGTGTAAGTTTAGAGCGTTATTTAAAGGAACTGTTTGTAAGAATCAGAAATGTCTTGTTAACAGCGACACCTGTGGCCTTTAAGTCAACTAAAGTCAGCGTCCTGTTGCTCGCGCTTGTGCTCGCTCTACATAGACATGAACGAGCATCGCTCAAAACAGTGAGGTGACACACGTCAGCTAAAAGCACAATATCACTCTATATTTCAGCTGCTTGGCAGTAATGTTAGCTGACCAGACGAAGGTCTCTCCATGAATCAATGCTGATCCTAGTGTTGGCTTTTCCTGCCTCAGCCTCCCGACCGCGGCCGGAGGGAACAGGGGAGACACCGGAGTTTTGGTCAGAGACGATAACGTTTCTCTCTGCGGAGCCCCGTCACTTCACAAGACACGGGAAACCTCTGTTGGTCTGGAGGAGCTGCAGCAGTTATTTCTGCACAAACGTCCACTGTACA
>CAKAKR010046330.1:0-18282 GCA_916700685.1 Adelosebastes latens | reverse complement strand
ATTGTTTTGTGTTGTTAATTGATTTCCAATAATAAATATATACATACATTTGCATAAAGCAGCATCTTCACCCACTCCATGTTGATATTTGCTCAGTCCCATGTTAAATACTTGACAAATCTCCCTCTAAGGTACATTTTGAACAGATAAAAAATTGCAATTAATTTGCGATTAACTATGGACAATCATGCGATTAATCGCGATTAAATATTTTAATTGATTGACAGACAAATACATATATATATATACAGTAGGAATGATGGTAAAATCATGGTAATACATACAAAGTTAGTGGTTGCTGACACTCAGCAACTGCTTATGATGTGTTTTCTATTGTGCATATAATGGTTTTACGGTTTTACACGGGTTGGGTGGGTTTTTAGTCGCGATTGGGTTGGAAACTGTCAATCTGATCTGGTAACACTGTTCAGTAGCCACTCTGCCCTTCATACCTCAAGTTGTCTTGCCTTTTTGTGTGTGGTTGCTTCTTTGTGTTAACTTGTAAACCTTTGTGTGTTCATAATATTCACATATCTGTGTGCATGACAAGCCTACGTTTGTATATTTACTGTATGTATGCAGCTTCGTATGTCTGCCTGTGTATCATTTGACACTAACTGAAGTCCCTGCATGTCCATGTTGAGCGTGGGCATACATGTGTGTGTGTGTGTGTGTGTGTGTGTGTGTGTGTGTGTGTGTGCGTGTGTGTGTGTGTTGTATTTGTGAGTCTGGCAGGCAGCATTGTTCACAGCAGTGGTGAAGGACACATCTCCATGGCCTGTGTACCTTTCCCCTCCGCCTGCTACTATAAATAGCTTCCAATGTTTTTGCAGTGTGTTTATGTGTGTGTGAGTGTGTTACCCTCGCTTTCAGAGATATTTACCAGACTGTTGATTAAGGGAAGGTGAAAGAGAGACACAGAAAAAAAGGGAAGAATATGAGAGAGAAAATTAGTAAGAAAAAAAAAATGGAGCACAGAGAGAGAGAGAGGACGAGGGGGGTGGATTAAATAAATGGGTGAATGGCCTGAACACACATGAATAATAACTTTTAAAAGACCACCACCTTCAAAACTTTACAGTGCAATTAGAACTGCAACCATAAATCGATTATTAGTCAATCAAGAGAAAATGAATCGGCAACTATTTAGATAATTGGTTAATCGTTTAAAGGTACAGTGTGTAAGATTTGGCAAAATCTAGTGGTGTGGTTGCAGATTGCAACCAACTGAGTACTCCTCCGCTCACTCCTCCCTTTCCAAGACTGCGGTAACGTGAGCCACCGAGTAATGGTAACACCGTTCGCCTCACTTAGAGGTCAACCGTAATAACACTACTTTAGAAACAACGAAAGTTTGATGACGACTGGTGGTACCTCGGTTTTTCACACCACTCACGTTACTGCAGTTTTGCAAGCGTGTCGGCGAACTATGGTGGCCTTCAGATCTCTCTAGAGCCAGTGTTTGGTTTGACCGTTCTGTAGAAACATGGCGGAGCAACATGGCGGACTCTGTGAAGAGGACCCGCTCCCTATGTAGATATGAAGGACTCAATCTAAGCTAATGAAAACATTACAATTCTTAGTTTTCAGGTGAGTATACACTTATGAAAACATACTTATTAATATTATATTCCATTTCTGCTAATAAATTTACCGAATTGTTACACACTGGTCCTATAAGTAATTTTTCAATTGAATATTTTGTGGGTTTTGGACTGTTGATCGGACAAAAAGACATTTAATGATGTCACCTTCCTGCTCTAGGATATTAGGATGGATTTTTTTTTTTTTTTTACTGTTTGCTAATGTTTTATATCTCATCTTTTATTTATATTACAGTTCATTTTAAGATAATTTAGTTCTTTCAAAACATATCAGATAGCATTTCCCTCCCTGAATGGATGCCGTAGATGTCTTCTTCTTAACTTCTTGTGTATTGTTGTGACTTGGTCTAGGTGTGTCTTGAATGCTGATTGGAAGTGAGAAGGAGATACAAAAGGCAAAGTCACCGGTAAAGAGAAGTCGCCTCCTCTGGTGTCTCATATCCTTAAATCCCTGTGAGGGAGGACAAGCAGCATCTTCCTCTTCACACACACACTGAGGTAACTATTACTTCAAGTACTGCTTTTAATATAACTTTTATATAATCTTATTGGGGATGAAAACTGTTGTTGTATGTGGAACACTGCTTTGTAAATCACTTAATGTTAATATTTTAAGTTGTAATGCACAAATATTGCCTTAAAGGTGTTATTGATAACATTCAGCCACTAGATGTCACATTCTCTCTTCCTCGTTCCATTGTATTTACTTCACAACAAGTCGTTGCCAGGCACTTACCGTCAATATCAGCCATTTATCCGTTTTTCCCACACTAACTGACGACCCAGAGATACCACGTGATACCAACATAGTTTTACTATTGGCTCACAAGCCTTGTCAGAAGTGAGATAAACAAAACATTCATTTACAACATTTTTAAAATGATTAATTCACATTCATAATACGTTTTTTCAGGAAAAGCCATGCTTTTATTATCTAAAGGTTCTGTGGATGTATTATTTAAAAAAACAAAAATTGTCTACATAAAACGTTATCAATAAGATCTTTAATGCAAATATTAATAGCCTATGTGCCATGTGTATTTGATGCTTTGTGGTCTAATTTGTTGTACTTTTTATTCATTATATTTCAGTTTATGATCATGCCAAGTCAGTCTCCACTTGTGCTGGGAACCGAAAACCTGTCCTGCACCCACCCAGCCTGCCCAGGGAGACCCCCACCACCTCATCCAGGTCAGGGAGCTTCATGTTCTGACGCTCAAGGTTCCACAATCCCCGTCAGACCCATCGAGCCTGCTGAACAACCAGAATGAAGCATCACTGTGGGGTGAGTGAGCATCTGCAACTGGCTGTGGTCCTGGCTGTCTTCTCCTCACTAATAGATGTAGGAGTCTGCAGGCGCTTATAAATACAAAATACACGTATGATGTTCATGTACATTTCATATATATATATATATATATGGTCCCTTACTTAGAGGTGTTTTAGGCCTATCTAAAGAATGAGGATAAATTGCACAGCACTCCTAAAAGTAAACTTTTCCAAATCATGTGCACCACCTAGTGGCCTGATAGTAGTTGTGGAAGAAGTACTCAGAACCCTTACTTAAGTAAAAGTAGTAATACCACAGTTTAGAAATACTCTGTTACAAGTAAAAGTCCTGCATTCAAAATCTTACTTGAGTAAAAGTACAAAAGTATTAGAATCAAAGTATATTTAAAGTATCAAAAGTAAAAGTAGTTATTACTTATATTACTGTGATGTATACAGTAGTGCATCAATAATTATATGCCAATAAAATCTATAAAAATAAAAAACGAATATATATATAATATGTATGTATATATATAATTTATTTTTTATCATTATAATTATTGATGCATTACTGTATAAATCGCATTAATATTGCAGTTGGTTATGACAAATTTAAATATTTTACTGCTGGACAGCTTAATCTACAATAATATATAATAATTAATTAATTAAATTAGATAATTCAGTTTATGAATACAAAATATAAATTTGTAAAGTAACTAAAGCTGTCAGATAAATGTAGTGCAGTAAAAAGTACAATATTTGCCTCTAAAATGTAGTGGAGTAGAAGTATAAAGTAGCAGAAAATGTACCTACAAACTGTCTAATGTAGATATTAGATACTACACATACTTATGTACAACTTTGAGGTACTTGTAATTTACTTTCTATTTTATGCTACTTTTTACCTCTACTCCACTACATTTCGGAGGGCAATTTTATAATTTTTACTGCACTACATTTATTTGACAGCTGTAGTAATTGGTTTATGATTATAATAATAATAATCAAACAAAGTTATAACAATGCATTAAAGATTAAACCAGTGGTTTCCAATCTTTTTGGCTTGTGACCGCTTACAAAAAAAAGCAGTATATACAGTAGTTGAGGCCCTTGGACATGTTTCAGATGTCTGATTGATTTCCTCTCCAAATTTCTCAAATGGTTAGATAACTGTTCGAGGCCTAAAGAGGTCAAATGCTCCGATATTTCACAACAAAAGCCAAGGTTAATGAATAGTCCAAAACGTGAATACATAGTTGTGTAGCAGAACCTTTCTCTTCTTCCTGCCCCATTAATCATCTCACAAGAGTTATTTTGTGGCCCGCTGGAGGGGTTTGACCTCTAGGTTGGAAACCACTGCACTCAACTACCAAACTGTACATGAAATACTTAAAAGTACCTCCATCTTGACCAGCTACTGCAGTTACACAATGTGTATGCATTGATACAACAATCTAAAAATGTTATAACACATAAGTGACAGGGGTCATATTTCTGCTTGAGTATTTTTACATTTAATACTTAAAGAATATTTTGCTAATAATTCTGTACTTTTACTTCAGGGGTATTTTGAATGCAGGACTTGTAGTATTTTTATACCGTTGTGTTGGTACTTTTAAGTAAAGGTGCAGTGTGTAGCATTTAGGGGGGTCTATTGGCAGAAATGGAATATAATATTAATAAGTATGTTTTCTTTAGCGTATTATCACCTGAAAACAAGAATCGTGTTTTCGTTACCTTACAATAAGCTGTTTATATCTACATAGGAAGTGGGTCCTCTTCACAGAGTCCGCCATGCTGCTCCGCCAAACCAAACACTGGCTCTAGAGAGGGCCATTCGTGTTTTCGCGTCGGCCACCGTAGTTCTCCTATGCGCTTGGCACGCGGGGGAAGTTTCAGGTGGTTGCAATCTGCAACTTCACCACTACATGCCGCCAAATCCTACACATTAACCCGGTCTCACTCCCAACTCGTCAAATACAGCCGATTGGGCAGCGCCTCTTGGCATCGAAAACCGACGCATGGAGGCACCCTTTAGTGACTGTATGCGACAAACCAGGCTTTCAACTGTTTGGATGGGTCAAACAAACACAAGACTTTCAACCAGGAGACCGGTGTTTGTGTCCCGTGTTAAATTAAAAATAATGTTGACTCATTGTCACGTGACTCGTCGGCGTCATCGGACGCGTGAGTCGTTTGTATCGTTAGCCCCATCAGTCGCTAGTCAGTGAAGTTAATGTCAACCACGACCTAACCCTAACCAAGGCCTATTGAAAGAGGCTGGGACACAGATTTGAGCTCTGGGGTTTGACACGTGCAGTGTAACTGGAGCTGTGGTCGTGAGTTGCTATTGGCTTAATTTCAGCGAGTTCAGATCAGATTTTACTGCGCATGCGTTGTACCCCAAATTACACGTTGATGTTGTGTGACATCTCCTCTTTTCACCCTTCTTGACCCTAACTAAGTGGTTGTGTTGCCTAAACTTCCTGTGAAAACGGAAGTTTATTTCTAAAGGACACTTATGCATACAACAAGTGTATATTGACACTTAACTGGTCTGGTCAAAAGTAACGCAAGAGGGGTACCCCGTGCGTCGGTCTCCGATGCCGAGGGGCACTGACCAAGCGGCGGTATTTGACGAGTTGGGAGTGAGAATGTGTTGTTCACACTGCACCGTTAAGGAAAAGGAACTGAATACTTCTTCCATCTCACCAAAGAAAAGTGACAAAAAATAATCAGTCTGCATTGTGGGTCAATGTTAAAGCCTGTTATTCATTGAAAACATTTATTACATTTTTATGATGCAAACAACAGCAAGTCCCACCCTTATTGGAACAGCTCATCACGTAATCATGAGGGAATGAAAGAGACACAAAGGGACGGGGACAGAAAAAGTGTGTATTACGCGCAATTCCATTGTTTCCGTTAAAAAAAACAAAACATGACAATCAGCTCTCATTGTAAATTTTGGCATCTTTTTCCCTCCTGTTGTACTCTCTGGAATAATGGTCATTAAAAATCAAAAGAACAAGGCATGCATAATAGTTTCTGGTAATGCACATAGATCAAAGGATACCACTTAGAAATACAAAATCCATGTACGATGTTCATGTACATTTCATATATATATGGTCCCTTCCTTAGAGGTGTCTTAGGCCTATCTACCTGTTCCCACTGTGGGACTGTGCCCTCCGTTATCTACGCTTGGTCACTAGATTCACCCCGTACAAAGGTCTGCGCCGGAAAATATATCTGTAGAATGGACTTCTAGATGTTACAACCATCCGTTTATTCCTCCCTTCATCTCTCACTGCATGTTATTAATCCCCAAGTTTGATTTACTTAAATAGTTTTCTTAACATCAACTGACCATTGTATCTACACGATTTCATCAAACCTCGCCAGGGTTATAGGTTATATTTTCTATTAAAATTCTTCTCCCGTCTGCTGTACTACCACCCCATGCTTCTCTTTAAAAAAGGGGAGCCCTCGGCCTACTAGGATCCATTCACCGTGCCCACAACATAGAAGTCTGGAACAAAAGTATTTTAACTTCCAAGTAACCTAAAGAAATGGATCTAATTTCTGATACGCTAACATAAATGCACTGGTCCATTTTAATAAATGGGTGAAACAGCCAAACTTCTATTATGAGGGCTGTATACGTGGCCACACAAGTTTGTTTACTGAAATTATGTAAAAAAGGACAAAGCAAAACGTGTTGATTAAATACAATGTTGAATGAATGTCTTTACTGTTAAAAAAAAAAAAAAAAGTGTACTGCAATGTATACAACTATGTTGCACTCTCTCATTGCTCAAAATGAGTTGAAGAGGGGGACGAGGCATCAGGGATTGTTGATATACCGATGGAATCATGTACAGATTTACAGTTATAATGCATCTATCATCACACTCAACAGATGGCAGGAAGGGAGGGAGGGCAGCAAACGACAGACACAATATAGAAAAGATTCATCCGTTTGAATTTGAACACCCTTTGCTGTGGAACCAATGCTATGTTACTCTCTTAGAAAAAGACAGAGAGATGGAAATGAGTGTGTGCGCGTACAGGTATGAATTCTGTAAGTGCAGAACCAAATGTTCGACCAATAAAAGTCTATTGGGATCAAGTTGTACTGGTTTCTCTGAAGGTGGAGGCAGACTTGTTTAACCAAACATGGGGCTGAGTATGATGGTACTGGTGGCAAACGGTGGGCGTCTTGAGTGGTTGGGTTTAGCGCCCCCCCCTGATGGTGGTGGTGGTGTCGTCGGTGTGTTACGGGGCTTGGCTGCTTTTAGTCGATGTACTGGGAGAGCCAGCGGAAGCCCTCGCCGTAGCCCTGCCTCTTCAACACACTGCACATGAACACTTCCAGTGGTCTTGTGTTCAGCTCCTTCATGGCAATGGTGCCCTAAGAGAAAAGCAGGAAAACAAAGTCACACTAAATCCACTTTTTTAAATTGAGATACTGTCATCATATGAAACTAGAAAAACCTAAGGAATCCATTGGTACCAACCACGTCATACTAGCTCGTCGCAAAGGAGGCTTAATAACTAAATTTGTCGAGGAAAAACTGGCATGGCCATTTTCAAAGGGGTCCCTTGACCTCAAGATATGTGAATGTAAATGGGTTCCATGGGTACCCACGAGTCTCCACTTTACAGACATGCCCACTTTATGATAATCACATGCAGTTTGGGGCAAGTCATAGTCAAGTCAGCCGACTGACACACTGACAGCTGTTGTTGCCTGTTGGGCTGCAGTTTGCCATGTTATGATTTGAGCATATTTTTTATGCCAAATGCAGTACCTGTGAGGGTTTCTGGACAATATTTGTCATTGTTTTGTGTTAATTGATTTCCAATAATAAATATATACATACGTTTGCATAAAGCAGCATATTTTCCCACTCCCATGTTGACAAATCTCCCTTTAAGGTACATTTTGAACAGATAAAAAAAAATGATTGAATAGTTTAATCGATTGTCAGCCCTAATTAAATTGTATGTATTTATTCTTTATACAACTCTGTCCTCTAGACAAAAAACAACATGTACACTCCGATCTGTCCTCTCGTTACCAAGACATACACAAACAGACATCAAGTCTTGTGCCCTGGTGAGTTTGGAGTTGTAATTTGCAAGATCAAGAGCGAGCTATGGGTTTAAATGAATGTTTTGAATATGTAAATCAAACAGGGCATTACGTTGCTCTTTTAACTTGGCAAACTGTAAAAGAAGGGAACGCCTGCAAGACAATACTGAACTAAGTAAACTTGATGTTTTTAAAGCTTAAGCTGACAAATGGACCAGCCAGCAGTATTTTATTTCACCATGACTGCAGGGACATGCGTCTGCTTTGACACCACATTAATTATTCCTTTTTCATTTGTTTTATATACTTGCCTAACTAAGATAAGTGCTGTGTACTCACCTTGCCTGTCGTCTGTCCGTACAATCCAAAGAGTTCTCTCAACTTCTCCTCGCTGATGGCCTCATGTCTGTCGATCTTGTTGCCCAGGATCAGGATAGGCACGTTTCCGATAGTCTCGTCCGTCATTAATGCCTGATAGGGTAGACCAAGTATTACTATGTGGCTTTCATTTTTATCCTTAAAGCAAAAAATCTGCTCTCAGATTCTATGTTACACATCTGTTTGACTGATATTTAGTACCTTCCAGGAGTGATTCTGTGAGTATTGTAATTTACTTCTACTTTAATTTCCTACATTTTCCAGAATAACACTTCATATATATTGCTAAGAACTGAAAGAAGTGGACTGAGTTATGTAAATGGTAGAGAGCAATCGCATATAGAGCTGCAACTAACAACTATTTTGATAATCTGTTAATCTGACGATTATTACTTTGATTAATCAATTATTAATTGGATAGAAAGATAAAAGTCAAAAACACTGCTCTACAGTGTGACGGTGACCTAGCAGTTAGTAGGTACTTACATCAAGCTCTGTTTTTGATTCACGCAATCTCTCGAGGTCTGCACAATCCACAAGGAAGACAATGCCATTAATGGCAGGGAGGTAGTTTTTCCACACTCTGCGGGCTGTGTGAACCAACACAAAAACAAACATGAGTTAGACAGTCCGGTCTGTCTACTTATGTTAGACACATTTTGCATTGACATTACAGTGATATATCCTATTGGCCTTATGTTAACAAGAGAATTTGCAGGAGAGAATTTCCTTTACGTGATGCACAAATTGCATGCAGCATTTTCCCACATATGGGTCAAGTATGTCTGGAAAACTGCTAATCTCTCAATCATTTTTTTCAAAGATCATATCGGCAGTGAAAAACTGTATTGGAGCTTCCCTAACACATACCTTGTGCGTGGCCTCCAAGGTCGAAAGTGGTGAAAGTCATGCCAGCAATCGTCAGCTCTTCCGAGGCTGGAGGAAGAAAGAAAATGATCATGAATGTTCACCACATTACTGAGTGAGCATGTGTGAATGTGCATGTGTGAGAGTAGCACCAACTCACTTGGATGTAAAGTTGGCACATGCTGTCCCAATCTGTCATCTTTGAGCATGTGCAGTAGCGTCGTTTTGCCAGCATTGTCCAGGCCAAGAAATACTAACTTGCCGGACTTCTTGTACAGTCCTGAAACAAAGCCAGAAGCATTTCAGACCACAAACCTGGACACTAGAAATCTTTTTTTAGGAGCAGGAGGAGGGATCCCAATTATTTTGACAGTGTTTTGTCAGCTTTTTGAAATGAAAGCTGAGCAAATCCTGCAGATATTGTTCTCAGGAACCTTAAAGCTTCTATTTTGAGAGTCTTTTGTTTAAAACTCAAGTGTTGTCTCATGTGAGGCAGTTGTTTTTGTTGGTATGGAAGTTCCAAATAAAAGAAGAAAATAATCAAATGTAATGAAGTACGGTATGGTTATTTCAAACCATTTCTTTATTGAATTTACAGAATATTTACTGTATCATGATATACAGTATACAGTTACCATGATATGAAATTGCATATACCATGATAGAAGATTTTGGCCATATCGCCCACCCCTAGTGTGAAGTTGGAAAAAGTAAGTTATGTAGTTCTATGGAGGGATGACAGTCATATTGATAAAAAACACAAAACCTCACAATAAAACCACTTTAAATTTAAAATGCACAAAGGTGCTTTCTGCTTCAAAGTGGAGCCGACAAATGTGAATGTAAATGAATACAGGAGAAAAGGTGGAATTAAAGTCACTCCCTTCCTTTGTGTTTCCACTCAGAGTCAGCGTAGTGATACCAAGTGGGTTTGTGAAATTTCTGACTGAGTCAGCTCTACTAGACGTCATCATTACTCACAACAGCACTCTGCTACCTGTCTGACAGGGAGAACAGGAACGACTGCGTCACAGGGGCAGCTCTAACACAGAAACTAGAACAGCACACTTTGGGAAGAAGAGCAGCTGGTTCACATAACAAGATGTTCCACAAGATTTAAGATGGACACATTGATCACAAACATTTTAAAAAGCTGGGGTGAAAAAAATCATGTCATTTTTCTGAGAGACATTTCCTTTGTGTGCTTTTTATGTTCACATACAATTTAGGGTTGGGCAATCGTATGAATTTTCATATCATCATATTGTAATTACCAGAGATCGCCTCAGCACAAACAGGTCTCTCTCTAATTACAAACATGAAAAACTAGTTTCACTGTAGGGCTGTGCAATTAAATTTCAATTACGATTTTGGCTTCCAACGATTATTAAAACAAGATAATCGACATAAAATCATATTTTAGGAACTTAAGAAGTAGGGGTGTGACTCTATCAGTATCTCACGATTCAATTTGATTTTGATTCTTGGGGTCACGATTCGATTCAGTAAATAGGGGTGCTAATTTCAGGATCAGAAAAAGTTATATCAGCTGATTGCAATAATGTGAACACAAAGAGGCAAATGTCAAAAATAAACTGTACACAAACTACTGTAAAACTGGAATTTTGTATGATTTTTCAACAGATCACATGTATTATGTCCATGACACCGTGTCCTGACTGGCCCCAAGTGACGCAGCACTGTGTAGCGCGATGTACTATTTTGAACTGAACTTTTGTCAGACGTCCTGTCGCTCGTTTTGAAAGAGCTGCAGTGGACAAGGATTGGCTGATTCTTAAAGTTGAAATGAGGAGTTATCTATACCTTATCATTGCCTCCTCATTTCATTACAAAAACCTAAATAAGGTGGCAGCTGGCTGGAGGGAGATTGCCTGAAAGTTTCCCACTTGCTGTTGGCTATATTGTAAGTAATTTCCAGCAGATATCACAATATTAAACGTGTGTTTTCTGTTTAAAAAGTAAAAACGTAGGAAGATGGCAAGTACTTTTCACCCATCTTTTAATTGGTTATGTCTCCAGTTTGATCTTGAGCGCACAGCTGATAGGTACGTGGTTTGTTTACATGACGTAACATAACGCTTGCTGCTAAGACACTCGTCCAGCTTATTGACGTTTAATTTAATTTTCAATCCACAAAAGTGACGTTGTGTGACTCCAGGCAGACCGCCACGGTAGTGCTGCTTATTTTCCCCTTTCACAATCGAATATTAATTTTCATATTCAAATGTCTGTTGTTGTTTTCTACAATTTGAATACATATTCAAATTTAAAATATTTGTTGGCAGCCCTAGTGTTTAGACTTTTTGTCCATCAGTAGCAATATCTAGGTTCTTTGTAGGAAAAAAAGTTGAAAAATCAATTTTTGGAAGTTGTGAATCGATTTAGAATCCTAGAATATAAGAATCTTAATTCTTACATGAATCGATTTTTCCCCCCATCCCTAATAAGAACTAAGTATGGCCCCAATGAAAAGCAAACCCATAAGCCAGCTTGTGTTTGTGCTCCAACTGAGGAGCTATAAACGTTTCAAGCTGCACAGAAGCATTTAAAGGAATGGTGGCTGGTGATGAAACTGGTCAATATGAAAAGGGCCTTGTGATGTGTTTGATTATGAAAGAAACTAATGCGTTCTGCCTGACGAGAGCTTTAGCTGAGGAGGCAACTTTGCTGAAAATGTTTTACTGCATTAAATCTTTTAATGTGGATTAGCAGTTAAGGAGGGGTGCCTGCTGAACTGTCATGTTATTTGCATTTCAGATTTGAGTCTGTGAGGCACAACGTAAACCAAAACTTGTAGAGAAACTCTGCTTCTACCACAACAGGGTTTGATTTCTAGGAAAAAAAAAGCCTACTATGCACAACACTCTTAGCCCCAGTTTTCACTCAACACTTCAGTACTGAGGTGTCTGACAGACCAGTAGTTGTAACACTTAAAAGTTGTTCGTGTGATCACTGAAGACATTAATCAGACTCTACTTGCACTAAATCTTCTCTCATATTACCATCTCTGTTCACAATATTACAAAACAGTTTTAACAATAGCTTAGTGGTTATAGCAACGCCATTTTGTTTAATGACTTAAAATACTAAAGCAGTCAAAACTGTTTGCAGTAACTTTGTAAAGCTTTCAACACTGAGTTCATGTTTACTTTGAGTTAGTGTGTCTGATCACCAGTAACTTACCTAACAACTGTAGTACGCCATTGAAACCGCTATAAAGCCAATCAAATATGAATGACATATCCGGAGCTGTTGAATCCTGAAAAACAAAAAAAGGCAGATTTATTAGATTATTTTGGCTTTAACATCCATCATTATCATACAAATGAGCAAAAGCAAAGCAAGACAGTGCGATTAAGTGTCATACAAGTCATGCAATGTTGTGCCTTTTTCCCCCCCTTACTTTCCCCCTGATGATTTATCAATAACTTAAGTTGTATATTTTTGTACGTAGGTGTAGGGGATTTGGAAAGCAGTATCCTTCATCCACAGCATGAACAGAATACTGAAGTTGTCACAAGAGCTGACATGGCACACACGTACAATCTCTGCTGAAATCTTCACTCAAACGGCAGACTGTTTGTTCCCATTATGCTCCAAAGTTCACATGCTCAAAACCCGGGAATGTAGGGAAAAGTGGAAGTTTCACTTTTACCTTTAATATAACATTTAGATTCAAAATCTTGGGAAGAGAGTAAATATGAAGATAAATTGGCAAATTTCTGTACATATTTGGTAAGATTACATCTCATCCTACTGATGAGAATACTGTCTTAATGCTGAAATTTCTACCACAGTAGTTATTAGCTAAAAAATATCCAGGTCTAAAAGATGACTACTTTTTTCAGTGGCACATTGTTGAACTAAGCTACGACTTAATATTCATAGTTTTTACATGCCTTTGCCTAGCCTACAGGGGAAAGTACCTGAAAACACCGAGACAAAAAGGCACAATAAAGAGTATCAGACAACAGGAGACAAACGGTATGATCAGTTTAACTAAGCTACTACTTAATATTCATAGTTTTTACATGCCTTTGGCTAGCCTACAAGGGGGGAAAGTACCTGAAAACACCGAGACAAATAAACACAATAAAGAGTATCAGATAATCAGAGACAGACAGTAAGATCAATAGGAACCAATCAAAACCTTTCACCACAAACTTTACAAAAGTGACAGCACTCAGCTCCATGAATATACAGCCTGTTTCAACCTATCAGATAGATATTGGCAGCTGGTGATAAGAACAATGACTGGCTTTCTACTTCCAATGATTAGCTTGTTCCAGTAAGAGTCTTTGGACAGCAGGACAGGAGATTCAGAGCACTGATCACACGCCATCTGACAGCTCCTCAACAGGCAACATGAGTGTTTTGTTCAACACAACCCATCTGCAAGGGCCTTGGAAATGAAGCCTAGCCTTAGCCTTTCAGAGATAAGCACGCCAGATTGTATTTCAATCAAAACAAAATGGATCCGAGATAGGATCTGCTGTAACTGTGTGAAGTCAACAGCTCCCTGACTGACTAAATACAACAGCTTGTAGATTCTGCGTGAGCAAAACTCTTGTTTTGTTCATTTGTCATTCTAGTTCACACAAGCTTATTTTCTCCTCTGTTAAGTGGCATGATCAAATGTTTTTCAGCATGTGTCATGGTCCTGAAAATCTGAGAAAAGGGGGCACAAAACCATGATGTTTGCTACATTAGAGACACACATATTTACACAATCCGTTTTCCAACTTCATCTCATTTCCTCGTCTTTTCTCTGTGACTGTTACAGAGGCATCAGAACAAGGTAAGCTAGAGCCAACCTCTAGCCATAGTTACGTAACATACAAACAACTCCAGGGCTAAAGTATAAGGTAGCCAAAGGTCAAGACCACGCAAACACAGCTGAACTACACGTCAGCTGCTGCTACACTTCAGTCCCATATGCTCCCATGCCCGCTATGACGCTGTGGGCTGATGTTACAGACCGATGCTCCCACGTGTGGCATGATGCAGCTATGAACGTGAAACCGTTTGACAGTAACTGACAACTACCATGGGCAAATATGGGTTTATGTGAGAGTTCAGAATGTGTGCGGCAATGAAAAAATGTGCCTGAACGCAGCAGCCTTAACCTGTTTCAAAGGATCTGGGGTTGCTGTTTTCAGGGTTTAACTCAACAACCACATTAAAGTGACAGTAATAAAAAGCATGAGAAAGATTTCTGGTTGCCATGTTAATCTTATTGAACATGTACAGCAGGAATTTGGCTAGCATTTCATCAACGACACATATGTTATGAATTAAATCTATCAGATTAGTTATGGACCAATGATCATTATTTCAAGTTAACTCGTCGGTTCAAGTCCCCGCATGTACCAAGTACTGAGTGTGAACTGGTCGCTGGAGAGATGACAGTTTGCCTCTTGGGCATTGCCGAGGTGCCCTTGAGCAAGGCACCAAACCCCCAACTGCTCGGGGCACCTGTCAGGGGCAGCCCCCACGCTCTGACATCTCTCTCATTAACGCATGAATATAGGTCCTGTTTGTGCGTGTGTGTGTGTGTGTGTGTGTGTGTCCTGTATATAAGAGTGAAAAAATTTAATTTTGAATTAATAAAGTGCCTTTCTTCTTCTTTTTCTTCTTCTTGGTCTCTATCAAACCCCATCTACTGTAAGATTTCAGGCAGGTGTTGTGAATCAAATACATGTCATGACAAAAATTGTGAACCCACAATAGAGTGAAAGACACTAAATGTGTTTGTCCAACCTGTCTGTATTTTTAAAAAGCAATTCCTAAATTAAATATAGTTAGGGATTAAGGTTACATGATTTATTCCATAATTCTATGGTCTGGTACCACTGACTCAGTGTTTACAATTTTAAAGTGGTCTACCTACTGTAGATTTCAGTGTGTTGGCAAAAAAAAGCTTAATTTCAGACCCTGACTAGTATCCACCATCCTCCTAAATTCTTCAATGTCTTCTTTCTTCAAACAACTGGAAATGTTACTTTGGTAAACATAAGAGATATTTTAGAAATCTGTTTCAGACATTTTTCCTTGAGAATATATGGTCTCTATCAAACCCCATCTACTGTAAGATTTCAGGCAGGTGTTGTGAATCAAATAGATGTCAACCCACGATAAAGTGAAAGACACAATGTGTTTTGGCTGTCAAACATGTCCTACTCCACACTGTCAACGCATGCAGCTTAGCAACGTAGCTAACCTTTACTTTAACAACTAACGTTATACATGGATGATTGGTCTCCAACAGGTTCTGTATTGGCAAAAAAAAAGCTTAAAAGGGGGCTAAAACATCAAAATAACAACGAGTCATATCAAAGTTGTGTGTGTATGTGTGTCCTGTATATAACAGAGTGAACATTTTGAATTATATTGAATTAATAAAGTGCCTTTCTTCTTCTTCTTGGTCTCTATCAAACCCCATCTACTGTAAGATTTCACGCAGGTTTTGAGAATCAAATAGATGTCATGACAAAAAATTGTGAACCCACAAAAGAGACTACTGAAAGACACTAAATGTGTTTTTGACTCGGCTGTCAAACCTGTCCTACTCCACTGTAGCTAACCTTTACCTTAAAGACTAACGTTATACATGGATGATTGGTCTCCAACAGGTTCTGTGTTGGCAAAAAAAAAGCTTAAAAGGGGGCTAAAATATCAGAATAACAACGAGTCATATCAAAGTTGTGTGTGTATGTGTGTCCTGTATATAACAGAGTGAAAAAATTTAATTATATTGAATTAATAAAGAGCCTTTTTTCTTCTTCTTCTTCTTGGTCTCTATCAAACCCCATCTACTGTAAGATTTCAGGCAGGTGTTGTGAATCAAATAGATGTCAACCCACAATAAAGTGAAAGACACTAAATGTGTTTTGGCTGTCAAACCTGTCCTATACTCCACACTGTCAACGTATGCAGCTTAGCAACGTAGCTAACCTTTACCTTAACAACTAACGTTATACATAGAGGATTGGTCTCAAACAGCTTCTGTGTTGGCAAAAAAAGCCTAATAAGGGGTAAAATATCAAAATAACACCGAGTCATATCAAAGTTAAGCACATAACTGTAAAAAAGCTTGGGATGAGGCCGACTGAGCTAGCAGGAAGCTAAACTAGCTACGTGTCATATTCTCCAACAGGCGACGTTGCATCGACTGTTAGCTCAAATCAGCAGTTAGCTAGCTACAGAAATACATGACAAACACCTTAGATTTATTAATAGTTCGAGTATTTATCTTTCCAATACTGAATATGAATGTTTAATTATATATTAGAGCGGGTTAACTTCACCCAGCTCGAAGCTCTTCGATAATTAAGCGAGTTTTTAACCCAACTTGCAATGTTAGCATCGTTAGCCGAGATGCTAACCAAGACTTATTTTCTAAAATCATTGTTGAGAATATATTTAAAAAAACACTTACCCGTTTTTTTTAAGTGTAGATTAATTTACAGCGTGTGTTCGCTCTTTTTTATAGTCATGTAAATTGGTCTCCCGTTCAAGAAAATGTCTTAAAAAGGTCTTCCTCTCCTTTTTTTTCGTGTTTTGTTACTGAAGCCACGACACTGCAATGGCTGTCCAGCAACTCCCAAGAACTCAAGGCCTATGGAAATGAGGCGAGGACACGCGTCATATCTCCGGGGGGTATAACGCATGCGCAGTGGGACTGAAGCTGCGGTGAGGGCAGACTAGATTTTATTACGCATGCGTCATACCCCTGAAGATATGACACGTGTTCTAGCCTCCTTTAATAGGCCTTGCCCAAAAACTCTACCTAGCCGCTTCCTGTTTATGTTTCACAATCACCTTTCCGGCAGGAGAACTGATATAAAACCTTAGTCTTCTTTTACGATTCAATATAATAGAAAGCTCTATTGTCATTGTATTAAATACAACGAGATTCACAGTTGCCACTTCTGGTCAGTGCTTTAAAACAAATACTTGACAAGACTAAACGAGGCAGATAAAACATATAAGAGGTAAAACACACACACACAGTTATAAGATTCAAGATTCAAGATTCAAGATGTTTATTGTCACGCCGATTATACAGGTACAAACGTGTGAAATACTTTTTGCTGGGAAGCTCCATTAAAATAATAAGTTATATTACATTTACATTACAATTTCATTAACATTACAATTATAAAAGGAAATACTTTGTACAATGACATATTAAGAACATATACAGGCCTATTAAGAACAAATACATTAAGAACATATACAGTATGTACAGTATAAGATATATTTTTGTGTGTGAAGGTGTATGAATTATATATTTAAAAGTCTGATGGCCTGGGGGAAAAAAACTTCCTCAGTCTGCTATAAAGCAAATAAAACAGCTAAAGTAGATGTAATAAATAAATATAAACAGAAGTGTTACACTATAAGTATAAAATATAAAAAAAAATAGATGTAATGTAAACAGAGGTAATTGCACTTGTAAAATAGGTAGGGTAGATGTAATAAATAAAATGTAAACAAAGGTAGTTGCACTTGAGGTGTATATTGCATCAAGGATATATTGCACTTTTACAATTACCACACACATATTTCACTTGTTTTAAAAAAAAAAAAAAATACATTATTTATTAAGGTAACAGTGACTTGTTTATATATCAAACAAAACGACCAACCGCCAAACGGTTCTTCAAGATTATTATACATATATATATAATTATCATTATACATATAAATAGATAATTCATACGACACCTTCTCACACAAAAATATATCTTATACTGTATATGTTCTTAATGTATATGTTCTTAATATGCCCTTGTACAAAGTATTTCCTTTTATAATTGTAATGTAAATGTAATTGTAATGTAAATGTAATATAACTTATTATTATTTTAATGGAGCTTCCCAGCAAAAAGTATTTCACACGATTGTACCTGTATAACCGGTGTGACAATAAACATCTTGAATCTTGAATCTTGAATCTTGAATCAATTACCACACACATATTTCTATATATATATATATAGATATATATTCCTCTCCACATCAAATCTGCTCCCT
>CAKAKR010046321.1:0-13075 GCA_916700685.1 Adelosebastes latens | reverse complement strand
AGATTCTTGCTGCAGCGTTCTGAACCATTTGAAGGCTTCTGGTACTAGAACGAGGCAGACCTGAGAGCAAAACATTACAATAATCCAGTCTGGATGATTCAAAGGCTTTGATTAGGATCTCTGCATCAGCCATGGATAAAGAAGACCTGATTTTAGTGATGTAGCGTAGGTGAAAGAAAGCGATCTTTGTGTTGTCTTTAATGTGCTGATCAAAAGAAAGAGTTGAATCGAACATGACGACAAGATTCTTCACTGTTGAACTCTGGAATATCACACAGTTATCTAGAGCTACTGTTACCTGATCAAACTGATGTCTATGTCGAGCAGGGCCAATGACCAGCATCTCAGTTTTATCTGAATTTAGGAGCAAGAAATTACTTGACATCCAGTTTTTCACCGCAGACAGGCAGGCCTCTAATTTAATAATTTATGATCGATCCTCTGCTTTTATAGGCAAAAACAGCTGTGTGTCATCAGCGTAACAGTGGAAATTAATTCCATGACTACGTATAATTTGGCCATGAGGTGCGATGTATAGGGAGAAGAGCAGAGGGCTAAGAACAGAGCCCTGAGGTACGCCATATTTCACCTCAGAGAATATTGATGTTGTATTATTACAAGAGACACACTGCGTTCTTTCGGTTAGATAAGATTGTAACCATGCTAGAGCCAGCCCAGAGACACCAAATTTGTTCTCCAATCGGTCAAGGAGTATACGGTGATCAATAGTGTCAAAAGCTGCACTTAGATCCAGTAGTAAAAGTACCGAGGTGGAATCTGAATCCATGTTTAGGATCTGATCATTTACGACTTTAGTTAGCGCAGTTTCAGTGGAGTGGCAGGCCCTGAAAGCAGACTGAAAGGGTTCGAAAAGGTCACTACATAATATATGGTCAGACAGTTGTTGAGACACCACTCTTTCTAGTACTTTAGAAAAGAATGGAAGGTTTGAGACTGGTCGATAGTTATTTAGACACCCTGAGTCAAGATGTGTTTTTTTAAGTAGAGGTTTAACAACGGCTGTCTTGAAGCTAATGGGGACAATACCAGTCGTAAGAGACAAGTTGACAATATTCAACATTGTAAGTCCCAGCAGTGGCAATAGATCTTTAAAAAGATTAGCTGTTAAGGGGTCGAGGAGGCAGGCGGTAGGTTTAGAAGCGGAGACCAGCTTAGACAGAGTTTCAAGAGAGACGGTCTCAAAATGTGTAAGGACAGGGACTAACTGGGATGCGACGCACAAATATTGCATTGCAGAATTTTCAGATGTAGCTGGGAGCAAGGAACTAATTTTATATCTAATCTTGAAATCATGTGCTGTAAAGGATGAGCTGTTAACAGCCGGCTGTTTTTGGAGGAGTTTGGCTACAGTGTCAAAGACAAATCTAGGATTGTGTTTATTGTTACTGATTAATCGAAAGAAATAAGCTGTTTTGGCGGCGGACAGAGCACGCTTTTAAATTAAGACACATTCATGCCATGATAAGAAGTTAACTTCATGTTTTGATTTAAGCCATTTGCGTTCTGCTCTCCTGCAGGCCTGTTTAAGAGCACGTGTTTCATCATTAAACCACGGTGTAGACCTCTGTGACCGTCTGGTTTTAGTAGTAAGAGGTGCGACTGAATCCAGAAGATTAGAAAGGGCTGTGTTTAAGTCACTAGTACAGTTTTCGACAGGTCCCGTCGCTGTAGTGGAAGGAGCCAGAACCACAGGTAATCGCTCACCAAGTTCAGTTATAGTCGACGGACCGATATGGCGAGTGGTAACTACATCAGCACCCGTATTACGTGGACAGGCTGATGTTGCTTCGAATTTAATAAGAAAGTGATCTGACATGACCGATGTGACGGGAGAGACAGTCACGGCAGTAACACCTATTCCACGTGACAGTATCAGATCAAGGGTGTTACCACTGGAATGAGTGGGTTCATGTACAGACTGAGTGAAACCAAAAGCATCGAGAAGGGCCAAAAAGGCATTGTGATACAACTAAGATTTCCTCAGGTCTTGTGTTTTGTAAAACTTGATCAGGTGCTTCATAGGACATTTCACAACCACCAGTGGTAGGGATGATTATCAGATGTTTGTGGTTCACATATTTATTTGGGAGAGGGAGTTTGTGAGAACAAGGCCGGGGGAGGGAGACAGTCTCAATGTTGTAAACTATGCTATCAGTGATAGTCTATACTATGGAGGTTTCCCTTTCTGGACAAATTAACTAGCACTAGCTATAGACCTAGCAGGCTCTCTAATCACCTGCGACCTGCCGAGCGCTGAGTCTCTAGTGTTAAACTCGCTGTAAGCACCTGTCTATATTCCTAGACAGAATAGCAGCGCCTGCTCCAGTAGGATGCAGGCCGTCCGCTCTCAGCAGCTCGGGGCGGCCCCAGAAGGAAGGCCAGTTATCAACAAAACCTAATCCCTGCTCCCTACAGCAGCACGCCAGCCAGCGGTTCATTGCAGTAAGCCTACTGTACATCTCATCATTCCCCCGCACAGGCAAGGACCAGAGACAATTACTCGATGCCGACCCATCTTTCTAGCGCAGTCCAGTATCCTAACTATGCTATCTTTTGTTATCTCTGACTGCCTCAACCTGGCATTATTGGTGCCGACATGAATCACAATGTTCCTGTAGCTAGTGATGGTGTGTGCCTGAGTCCCCTGCTTCTCCCTATGTGATGCCAGCACCCTCAGATTAGCTTCAATGCGGAAACTCTGGCCCCAGGTAAACCGTACACATCGGCTGGCGATGCTAGTCCCCTTTGACTAGCGTGCTTTGCTTGTCCTTGTCCTTGAGGAGGCGTGCGGGCCCGAAGGACTACGAACAAGGGCGGAAAACCGGTCTTCAGTCTGGAAAGGTGACTGCAGACCGGGCAGCACAGCCGGCTGCGGGCTCCGGCGAGTCCTCCTACGCCGCCTGACAGTGTCAAACTCCACAGCACCTGCCGACGAGGCTAATCTAGAGCTATCGCTAGCAGGCATGCTATCAGGTCTGCAACACCACAGTGTTGTTCGTGTTTAACCCTTTCACCTTGTGTTTTCAATTCATGAAAGTTAATTAATGCAGTAGTAGCAAAATTACTAATAAGCAATAAGTCCAAATGTCATACATTAATAGACCTGTAGACCTAAATAAATAGGCTGTAACTCTAAGTTTGAAAAATATGTGTTTTTTTGGTGTTTTTCTGGAGCTGTGTGTGTGTGTGTGTGTGTGTGTGTGTGTGTGTGTGTCTGTGTGTGTGTGTGTGTGTGTGTGTGTGTGTGTGTGTGTGTGCGTGCCCCAGCTGTGTGCTCTGTTCACCACTGGTATGGAGCTGTCAGTGAGCAGCTGGAGACAGCAGACAGATGGGGAAGGAGGGAGGCGTCTGCAGAGAGCATGTCAACAGCACCAGCCAGTAGATTCCCATTAGATGCTCAGGTGCTTCATATAGTGGGGAGACTGTGTTGTCACAAAGGGGGGGGGGGAGCAACCTGGCAACCGACACAGCAAAATATACGGCCAGACTCCGGCCTGAATGTTCAGATGTGTCTGTAGATCCAAATGAGGTGGATTACAGTTCACAGCTCGCAGGAACCAAAACATGGCTCAGATGCTTTTGGAGTTCCCACTTGCGTTCATATTGTGTTTCTAATTCACCTTTAATTCACCTTTCTGGGATGCTTTCACCACTCCTAAACAAAACAAATATTTATGCTAGGCCAACCCAGAGAAGATTACAATTCTTATATTAGTACTCTTGTCCAAGTTGTTTGGCATCTAAACAACTGTATCCAACTGCAGGAAGGTTTACATGCTATGTGGACATTACAAAGTTGAATAGGTTGTCCTTCAGTGCCCTCCTCCAAATATGGCTTCAGTGATTTTATCTCAATCTCCATTTAGGTTATCTCTATAAACAGATTCTGCATTCATATGACGAATCCGTAGGCAGCAGGACAAGATTTTGGTATCGGAAGCGTTCTGGTTTGTGTTTGTAGTCCGAGTAGTACTGACCAATCGCATTCGAGCAGGCTTTGGTTGAATGCAGGTAAACCGTGCGTGTGAAGAGCAAAAGAGGTGGAACGCATTGACTAAAATGCAGTCTGGGAACCCACCGGCTATCGATATAGATACAATTTAGTTTGAATTGGTTTAAAACTAATTTGTAAACTGGCTACTTGTAAAACAATCTGGTAGTACATACAGTCATCTCTCAACTCCAACTTCAGTCTCGCATCTCAACTGTAAACAATGAGCAGCACGCGGAAAAGGAAGTCTTTGTCTGGGTATCCGTTGGCCACACCGGAACCCCAACCTGACCCGCAAGATGCTTTGTTTCACAGAACCATCTGAGAAGCCATCATTAGAAACTGTTTGGAAAAGGGCAGGCACTTTCAAAAAAATACTTGGCATGTGATTAGATGAACCATCTGTCGATCAAACTCTTGCTGAAGCCAGTTGGGAGAAGAGCAGAAACATGTCTTCCATTGAGAAAATCCTTCAGTGTCGTTCTTTGCTCTTCCTTCAATGAAGAAATACTCTCCAGTTCCGATAACTGATGCTATTGGAGCTACGCTAACCTCTTCAGGAGCCGCCATTGTTGTTCAGAACAAACAGTCGCTCCGTGTCGTCTCACACTATGGGGTTTCACAAATCTAAGCCACGCCCGTAGCTGGACGCTGATTTGTCCGTGATCTGGCTTCCCAGACACAAACGCATTACTTGAAGCCTGACAAGATGGATTTTTGTCTAATATGTGATCCCATGATTCTCGTGTGATCTTGTGACATCATGGGAATCATTTAGGAACATTTGTAGTTTGATGTGTGTGATATCCAGATACTTACAGACCTCCTTTTACACTTACACATCCTCATTAGCCAGAGAATACTGTATATCTAATTGCATTCATCTCGGTTATGTTTTGCTGGATGTAAATCTTTTCCAACCACCAGAAACGGAAGAAGAAGCAGCTGCAGCAGAATAACATTTACACCTTTTCATCATCGGGTGAAAATGTTTCTCATAATCACTAACTGTTTGCCAACTGCCAAATATAGCACAAGATGAAGAACAAGACTACATTTTTCTACTAAAAGAGATTAGCTAGCTAATGAGTTACTAACAAATGACTTTAGATGGACTATTAGACTGTCATCTGCCCAAATGTTTGGTTTAATGTAAATGTGAAATCTCCCTCAGTTCATTCACATCTACGTACATATACTCTGAGCTGCCCTACATTGTCTGTCGATCACACAGACCATGTGTGCTTCTGTTAACACCTTACAGCGTGTGATCCAGAGTGACCTGAGTTTGAATCTCATCTCTTCACCTGTGAGCGATTAGCAGCCAGAGATCGATGTAATGCAGAAGGCTTTGAAGCTAACTGGCTAATTGCTGCTCTCAGAGCGTTTTAATGGAAGAGTCACGGTTGTATTACTGTGTGCTGGTGTTGGTGCAGTGCAGGTGAAATTTCTGCAAGAAATGAGTGATAGTGAAAGCTGTTAAAGGGAGAGAGGAGAGCAGAATTGGACACTATCTATCATTAAGAAATGTACATAACAAAAAACCACATACTCACTCAGACACAGGTCGGATAAATCCATACAGGAGAGGAGCAGAAGAGAAAATAAGAGAAGACGGAGAGAGAAGAGAGATGGAAAGGAGAAAACAAGAATTGAGGGAATACCACGGAGAGGAGAGGAAATGAAAAGAGAGGAAAACACAAAAGAAGAGAGGAGAGGAGGTGGAGAGGGTGGTGGTGGGTGAACCAGACAGCAGCAGAAAGGCAGTCAAATCTTTAATCATTAAACAATAATTTAGCCACTCCTTATCCAACAGTTTGGTCCCTGCTTCTGAGGTGCAGTAAAACTTAATTATCCTGTGTATGTGCCTATGTACTTGTGTCGCTCTGCTAGCCTGAGGCACCAGCAGGCCAGTAATGGTCTCATTAGACCAGACCTCGTGGACCTGTTTTATTCCCAGAGCTACAGTGAGACAGCAGCGGTCAGTTAACCTACTGTACTGTAGCCTGAAAAGCACCCCCATTAACCCCTGTGTAGCGTCCATCTCTGCTGTCATTCCTCACTGAAACATAGCAAGACAGCAGCCAGCCTTTAAAGGCACAATCCTCAAGATTAGATTATATTCTTCATGTTTTATAAGATATCAAACACCATTTTGATTCTCTGCGGGTCATTGTGTTCAGCAATGTGCTGGGTTTGCATTCTGTATTTGCAAAAGCCCTACTTCACGCACTATGGCCCTATAGCTGAGCCCCCGCATAACTGTTGTAAAAAGGAGGCTAACATGAGTGTATACTTGAGGGTTAGAGCTCCCAGAAGCCCCTCTGCCCTCCCTTCAGGTTTCCAAGACTACCTTGATTTCCCCCCTATATCTCCCCCTCTCTCTGTGTCTCCGTCTCTTGCCTATCCAAGCGTACTGGTACTAAAACATCACCGGGGCTCTTTAATTGGCTCTGTCCTGCAGAAGGAAAACCTTTCTATGTGTGAACACTGACATGAGAGGCAGAGATGTGTGTGTGTGTGTGCGTGTTAGAATGAGGTAATGGGCTGCTTGAACAACTCCCCTCTGGAAGCCCTTTTCATTTGTTGTATTTCCCACAGACCTCCTAATGGATGGAGCTCTGTTATCTTCTTCTTTGTGGAGTGACCTCTGTCTACGCAGCCCCACTACACAGAGAAGGACACTTCACCCTGCACTGGGTCTGTGTGTGTGTGTGTGTGTGTGTGTGTGTGATTCAGTTTTGAGTTCCCTGTCCTCCGTCTGCGTGCTCTGCTGTCGAAGCAGAGATGCTGATGTCTTGGGAGTGGGTGTGGGTTTAGAGACCCTCTCTGCTTGTTACATTATTTATCCCTTTTTACTACAAACCATTACTCTGTGTGACGTTTCTATTGGCGACGCTGTGCAGAGAAAACACAAAAACATCAACACCAAGTCTTTTCTTTCTGTCCATCAATCAGTCTCATTTTACAACCAAACAGCATTCACACTGCTCTCTTTGCGACTGTCTTTGGTGCTGTTTTCTCAGTTTAATACACTCATTAACTGAAGGTGTGTGTTTATATGTCCAGATTTACCAGAATCAAACATCCATGCAACACAAATTGCAGTCCAAGCAGTGGTCAACTTGATATCCAGTCAGTTATCAGTCTATTTGCTCCCACCTAGTGGTGGCTCAGGCTCAGCACAGATTGGAAGCACATGAGGTGAAATACATTTTTTTAAACTCAGTTAAAGTTTCTTCTGGTTTGAAATAAAAAATAATAATAATGTTGTAGCCAGATGTTCCTAAGGCAGGGGTTCTCAAACTTTTTGGTGCCAGGGACCCCTTACATGGGAGAACATTTTCTCATAATCGTACACCGATTAAGCATATGCTTACTGCCACTCTTAGATGCCATTGGAACTATTTGTATTCTAAAACTTTTCAACCTAAATACTTCAGACTTGTTTCATAGAAATAAACAGAAACACACTTACATTTGCATCATGTTAAGATAAGATGAGATAATCCTTTATTAGTCCCACAGCGAGGACATTTGCAATGTTATTGAATGTTAATACCACTTACAGTATATACCTTAAACAGAAGGTGATTTTATTCAAATTGCATTTGGACTCAACTTGACAGCATTTGTAGCGCATATTTCAAGTAATTGATGTTAAAAGCTTTCAGAAAAAGAACAGTAGCAAGACTGGCATAGTCCTCATAAATCCGGATATTTAAACTGACCAGTCTAAAGCGGACTCTCAGTAAGTGCTTCAACTTAACAATAATGGACTTAATTATGTGTGTCAAAAGTTTCTATTGGCCCAAAGCTAACGTGGGTGATGGGAGTAAAGGACACAATATGCTTGTTGTATTGGCGCAAAATGGTCCATTTGTAGATTTGCACTTTTCAATGATATAGCACAATTTTATTATTTATAGAAAATAATTTCGAGGACCACCTGACCGACTGCCACAAACCCCTGGGGGTCCCCGAACCCCACTTTGAGAATCCCTGTCCTAAGGAATGGATTAGCTTGCCTATGACATGATGTCATAGCACATGAATAAGTATGTGTTATTTGACTGTGTAATTTAAATTGACTGTTGGTGTTGTAGACGTGGTAAGATCTTTGTTTCTCTCCCCGTCAGAACTCAGAACTCAGTCAGAGCTGTTGAATCTTCTTTGAATGTGACAGAGATGAGCTCGACTCGGCGGCGGTTAATCCTTTTTGTCTCCAAAAACAATGAGTGTGAAATCACACCGTGCACGGGTGTCTTCAGGCAGACTTTAATCGTGTTACCGGCCCACGCTTAAGGGGGAATTGGAATCTGTGTGTGTGTGCTGCGTCTGCTGTGTGCTCATGCATGTGTGTCTGTAGCAGGAGATCATATTTAATGTCTTAATTAAGGCGAGATTTATGCAAATGAGGGAATTCTATTCTATTTCCCTCTAAGGCTGTTTTTTATCCAATCTAGGGGCGTGCAGAGAGATTTCAGGGCGTCTCCCAAACAAAGAAAAAGATGAATTATTGTGGATTTGCTGAGATAAGAGTTAATTGAATTAAAGTGGCACCCTGGGCAAGATCTGCTGGAATATGATGGTGTGATTGAAATCAATACGTAGAGCTGTCACTCAGAACCAGCGCTACCAGCTTTCTCCTCTTATATTTTTATACATTTTATCAACTTGAAAGCCTGCTGAAGTGTTTTTGGAGCTGTTTGAAAGGCATCCTGGGAAGTGTAGTAATCGACTAAGTTAAAGTAACTGTGAGGAAATTTTAACTGGTTATGAAACAGTCTCAATGTAATTCTGATGCCTCTTTATGACCTACATAAGTAAACCAGACCATCAGCGAGAAGATTGGCTATTTCTATCTAGTTATTCTTAATGGTTGTCATCGGTGCCACCGGGTCGGATTCTATGCAAAATCAGACCAAATCATGCAGGTTCACCAGAAACTCCTTCAGCTCAGACTCCAGACCTCCGGCGGGGCCTCCGGCGGGGCCTCCGGCGGGGCCTCCGGCGGGGCCTCCGGCGGGGCCCGGCTCCTCCTCCGGCCAGGAGCAGCGGCTCCTCCTCCGCCGCTCCCTGCTGGGCGCTAACACCGACACCACACTGCTGAAGGCCAAGGCCGTACTGGGCCCGCTGGACGGAAGGGAGGCACGGGGAACCAGAACCAGGACTGAGCGGGGCAGCCTGTCAGACCCTGCTGTAGTGAAATGAGAGGTTTTCTAAAGGGACTGGTTGGGGCTCGGAAACACTAACACTTTTGTCCACAGGGATCGCCAAAATCCACCCCAAATCAAAGTTCCTTGCAGTAGCTTTCAGTAGAAGTTGATGTTAACTAGGGGTAAGAAAAAGAGGGTACACACAAATCATACATTGCAGCACTTTTCACTAATTTCTTCCTCATACTAATGACCTATGCTGTATAATTACACTTTATTAGACTCCATTATTTTGCTGAAACATTAGCTGCATTCACACGCTGCACAGAGACGTCTTTATGTTTGACTTGTGAGACTGAACTCACAAATCTTAGCTCAGCCATTCTCCTCCAACCTTTTCACACGTGTTGTTTCAGAAGCTGCTGGTTGTTTGAATGGCACATGCTTTAATATTTCAGCACTGCAGACCTTCACACAGCAGATAGTGTTAGGAGCAGACTTCAATACTGACTGTCTGCAGGGGGAGGTTTGTTTTGGACCGCGGCTCCACTGTGAGTCGGATCAAACCGACAGAAGTCAGTAAAACACCCTGAGAAAGAGGAAGAGCTCGAGTCATGTTCCTGGAGAGGGTTTTCTCCCTTCATGACAGGGCCTGTGTTTACACAGTGTGATTTAGGTTGTGCTGATTCTGGACAAAATAGAGGTTTCAAAACTAAGTTCCCATGTTTCTATACATTATTCATTTTTGCAGCATTATTAAATTATTTCCTATGTCCAGGTACAACTTTTATTTACAGACTACTGAATGTAGAATCAAATTCATTATTATATAAATTATTATTATTATAAAACAATTATTATTTATTTATTCATTCATTCATTCATTCATTTATTTGTGGCTATTTAATATTGCATACTGTTAGAAGTGTGTGTGAGGCATGTGCATCAGTTTTAATTGACCACTGGAGGCCACTGCAATCCACTTGTGTTGCTCTCTTAACCTCCTTGAGTTTTGAGCAGTCAGTTGAATGAACAGTGACTGCTCTCACCTTCATAGCACATTTTCCTCTTTCATTATATGCTGCAGAAATGTTAACTTGACCAAGTTGTTTTGTGTATTATTGGTTCATTCAAAACAGATTTTAGAAAAATACAAGGTTAAATAAATAGGAGACTAAATTTATTTTTTTGGCGTGCAGCTGTGTCAGAATAAATCCCGAGTCATTTCTTACCTTTACCTAACTTCTTTAGCTTTACAGAGACACTCCAATCTGTAATATCATCTGTGGTATGAAACACATTGTTTTGAGATTCCTGGCCTCACATTTGGGACATTAGTCCTCTTCTTACAGGGTGATACAGTTTTGCAGCGGTTCAACATCCAGGTCCTGTGAGTCCGCTGTGTTTAATTTGGTCATTTCCGTCCCTCCCCCATCATCCTGATGCAACCTGAAAAATGTCAAATTATGGGAGACAGATCCTGCTGAGCTGCAGTAGAAAGTGGATGTTTAATTCAGAATTTGTCTTGAACATGATTTCTCTTCATTCATGCGTAACTATTTAGAGAAGCAAATCTAATTGATCCCATGTAAGCAAACTGCACGAGAGGACATGACGGGGTGTAGATTAGAAGCCAAGGCCTCACCATTAATCATGGCCGTCACTGAGAGCAGTTGGGCGTCCAAAAAGCTTAAGGCAACCATAAAGAGATTGAGGTGATATTGTGTGTGTGTGTGTGTGTATCCATCCCTGTAATTGTCAGTAAGTGGCTTAGCGGTATCTCCACCCTGTTTCTACTGATAAGGCTGCGTTCTGTCTACCGTTTTTCTTTTAAGACTGATAAGACTGTTTCTCTGTCTCTCAGTGTGGAGCGAAACTACCTGATCTGATCTGAGCACGGCACATACGGCACGGCACAAACACATCGCAAACATAGTCAGAAAAGAAAAGCATTCAATGGAATGTGTAATAGAGCCACCGGTCCACCAGAGGACAACATGTCAGTGTCACTTTTTGCCTCACCGAGGCGTGAATATTACACACGTTAGGTTTAGGCAACAAAACCACTTAGTCAGTTTTAGGAAAACTGTCATGGTTGTGCTTAAAATAAGTAAGTAAGCTACGTAAAATACGTACGGAAAACGTGACAAACGTAACTAACGTGACTTTCAAACAAAAAGTAGGTCTCGAGCGGCAGCCAGAAGCTTACCTGGTAAAACTGGCGCCCCATGTACCAAGGCTCAGTCCTTACCGCAGCAACCCAGGGTTCAAATCTGACCTGCGGTCCTTTAGTGCATGTAATCCCCTCTCTCTCGTCCTGTCACAACTATCACTGTCAATTAAAGGCAAAAAGCCTAAAAAAACCCATCGGTCTCTAACACCGGTCTCCTGGTTGAACGTCCTGTGTTTGTTAATTGGACGTATCCACCTCTCCTCCCACCCGCCATTAGTGCTCTTTCTCCTCTTTTGTTCTACGTCATTAAATTGCGTTCAGAACAGACTACATGCCGTGAAAATGACACACCTAAAGTACGAAGTGCGTTCTTAGTGCGCTTTTGTCTTGCGCATTAATGTGTCATTCATACACCTTGTCATACAAATGGGCTGACATGCGTGCATTCATTGCTCGTCACCAGAGTCTTTCACGAGCTGCTAGCTTGACAGCTGTGAGTATTAACAATAGCCATGTTTGTTGTTTATGTTCATTATAATCATTTGGAGGGAGGGCTGAAGGGACGGACTGTCAGTGTGCCAACTTAGTGACTTTCTCTCTAGATCTAGTGACCTTTGGAGCTAGTGCTGCTAACTACTTTCATTGGAAAAGAGTTGGTAACACTGGGCTTGGTCGAGGGTACTTTTGCTAGTTTCTCAAGATTACCAACCCAAGCTTTAATGCAGCTTTATAAAGTGACTAAATACCCTGGACTCTTACATCAGGTAACCTGCCTCCCTGTGTTAGCTGAGCATGGACTAAATGTCATGTCCACCAGTCAGCTACGGTCTGTGGGCTCAGACTCAAAGGCATTTGCGTTGCAGAGGCTGTGTGCAGATGTGCTGTGTGCAGATGTGCTGTGTGGGAGTGTAACTGCTGCAGTCTCTAATAAAGACTCTGCTCTTTTATCTCAGTGTGGGACAGCTGAAATTCTGGTGTGTCGCTGATGCAAAGTCATATTTAGTGCAAGACGCCCAGGGACCTCCTGATGTCCTTCTGTGGAGACAGCTCACCCGAAAATTAAATTGGCTGAAATGTTGATGAAAACATATTAGTTATAGTTGTTCACTAAATAATCACATATGCTTGAGTAGCCTACTTGTCAGAATAAGAAAAGATGTTTAATGCCAATGCAGGGTTTACTACATGATTATTGGCATAATGACAAATAGAAATGTATATATAGAATGTAGCCCAGTTGCCTGGAAAAAATGTTTGCATTGTACGTTTGTGCAAAACCGTAGATACATTGAATGTGGACATTTTTATATTGAATGACCGCTTTTGAAAGTTGCATTTTACCTAGTTTTACTTCTCGTTGTTTTACGTCTCGTTGTTTTACGTCTCGTTGTTTTACGTCTCGTTGTTTTACGTCTCGTTGTTTAAGGTATCGTTGTTTAACGTCTCGTTGTTTAACGTCTCGTTTAACGTCTCGTTGTTTTACGTCTCATTGTTTAAGGTATCGTTGTTTAAAGTCTCGTTGTTTAACGTCTCGTTGTTTTACGTCTCGTTGTTTAAGGTATCGTTGTTTAACGTCTCGTTGTTTAACGTCTCGTTGTTTTACGTCTCGTTGTTTAAGGTATCGTTGTTTAACGTCTCGTTGTTTAACGTCTCGTTGTTTAACGTCTCGTTGTTTTACGTCTCGTTGTTTTACGTCTCGTTGTTTTACGTCTCGTTGTTTAAGGTATCGTT
>CAKAKR010046300.1:0-11472 GCA_916700685.1 Adelosebastes latens | reverse complement strand
GAGTGATCCGATTTGCCGAAAGGTGGGCGGGGGAGGGCTTTGTAGCCGTTGCGGAAGGGTGTGTAGCAGTGGTCCAGTGTGTTGTCCCCCCGTGTGTTAAAGTGAATGTGCTGATACAGTTTTGGGGAAATGTTCCTCAGATTGGCCCGGTTGAAGTCCCCCGCAACAATGAGTGCGGTCTTCGGGTGCGCGGTCTCCTGCACGTTAACTGCTCTGTGTAACTCCCGGAGCGCTCTGTCCGTGTCGGCCTGGGGGGGGATATAAACACCTGCGATGGTAACCGATGTAAACTCCCTGGGGAGCCAACAAGGCCGACACTGCAGCATGAGGTACTCCAAGTCAGGGGAGCAGAAGGTGCCGATGGTCCTGATGTTCTGTTGGACACACCAAGTCCGGTTAACCATCAGACATACCCCTCCGCCCCTTGTTTTCCCGGAGAGCTCCTGGTCTCTGTCCGCCCGATGGACGGTGAAACCCGGGGGCTCGATGGCGTTGTCCGGTACCTCAGCTGATAGCCAGGTCTCCGTGAGGCAGATAACGTTGCAGTTTCTGATGTCCGGCTGGAAACATATCCACGCCCGCAGCTCGCACAGTTTGTTATCGAGAGACTGCACGTTTGCCAGTAACATGGTGGGGAGTGGGGGGCGATGAGCGCGCCATCTCAGCCGAACCAGGACCCCGGCTCGCCGGCCTCTCCTTCTCTGTTGGGACCCGGACTTCGGTCTGACCCCGGCTCGCCTGTCTGTCCTCCTCAGTTCAGGAAAGAGAGTTAGATCAGGAGTGAGGAGGTCACGGCTGTGATGAGTGCTCCTCTCTCTGATGTTCACAAGTGTCTCTCTGTTGTAACTGATCCTGGGGGCTTTGTTATTGTTGTTGTTATTGTCGCCGTCGTCCATTCTTTGACGTTGCTTTACTTAACTGATACTATAGAGCCTGAAACTATCACGAGACATAAAACTAGCAAAACTTAACAAAATAACACTAATATAACAAATCACTAAAATAACCTAAACAGGTACGGAGCTCCTGGCATGTCGCCCTGTCTCTACGGCGCCATGATGATGGCTTGATAAACTGTGTGAGCTTTCTGGTTTGTCTCATCATACCTGTTGGATATTGCTGTGTGTGCTTAGCTAGTCTAACGATTCCTAGGTGGTGGACGGCTTGGATGAGTTTAAAGTGTGCCTTAGCAGTTTGTTAGGTTTGTGAATCCAAAGCCTGTCTGGGTGGTGAAGGTAAGTGTCTGGTGGTGTATCTGGTTCTGTCTGTGTGTGACCTATGTGGTTGTGTGTGTCTAATGTGGTCATGTCTATTTCTAGGTGTGCGGCTAGCTGGTGACCCGCCAGCTCTCCCCCTATCCCGACCCCGTCGGTTCTCTGACCCCGCAACCCTGTGCCCAGACTATGGACCCACCTGGAGGTTCCAGTTGTCAATTCTCCTTGGGGGGTTCTGGCCTGTACCGTGGTCCTGGGCTCCTCTGGGTTGGGTGTCTTGATGCCATCCTGCCTGGTTGGAGTACTCAGTGGACAATTGTAGGACAGGTTAGTGGAACAAAGTTCTTCCTCTGTCCCAAGGGCCAGGGTGAATATCCCTCCCCCGGAGAGGGTAGAGTCTCTGTTATGGGTCCTGAGTCCGGGCGTGTAAAGCAGGGTTAAAACTTAACTTTTAATTCTATTTGTTTAAAATATTTGAGGGGGGGGGCAAAGATCCCAAAGTACAAATTGTTTTAAGATTGAAAACGGGGTGCGTAAATCCGCCGGGGTCAAGAATCCCTGACGTTTCTCACCCAGCTGGTGCTTCCTCAGAGGGAGAAGGGGGAAAAAAACACGTGTTGGGGTTAGTGGTTCAGGGTTTTGGTTTGTGTGCACTGGCCTACTGATCTGTGTGACTCTTTGTAGATGTTTGTGTATGCTAGTTTCTGTGTCTGTCTGGACTGATGGTCGAGGTGGTCGGATCAGCCCAGGGTTAGGAGTTAGGGGTCTAGCGATCGGGAGGGAAATTATACTTCCGTTCGCGCCAATATAATTCTCTCCGGGAGAAACTGTACGATTTTACACTCGCCGAGAGACTTCTCCTTCAACTTTCCAAGTTTACAGAACAAGTTTTTGCCTGAAGAAGGTCCTTTTAAGGACCAAAACATCGTGATTAAAGACTTGTTCTCCTCCGCTCATCTGCATGTAAGTCCGCGAGCAGTTTAAAACACTTTTCTTTGTGTTAGCTGTTAGTTAGAGGCTGCAGTGCTTTTAGGCCGCAGAGCCGCGCTCCTATTATGGCTCGCTACAAGAAAGAGGATGGCTGGACCCCGGTCACCTATAAGAGAGGCAGACAGCAATGCCGCCGCGAAGCTTCACCGCCGCCTTATAGACAGTCTTCCTCATCCTACCGCCGCAACGACCGGAGCAGGCGGACGTACGCTTCAGTGACTCGGGCCCGGCCCGTTGCAACTGGAGACGGCTCCGCCACCGCAACTTCTCATCAGGCTCAAGGCCTAAATTTTTCGATCGCCAGAACCAGACGGGCCCGGCAAAACAACGCCAGAACACAGGTTTGAAAAAACCTTACAACAAAAACTATAATAGCAAACCGAGAAGACGCCCCGCCGGGCAGAACAACAACAACGCTAATCAGAACAGGGTGCAGTCTAATGATCCCGATTTTGCCCCCAATGTCCTCCACCACACAGCTCTTAATTGAGGGAAATGCCAAGAACTGGGCTTACACTATCATTCTGATATTAAGAGAACATTATCAGAAAATTATTGATAGCGAGGTGGAGAGGCTGTTCTCTTTTTCCATCCAGGACTGGAGGGGACCACTTGAGGTGGCAACAATCTGGGCCAAAAGGAACCTGGGACGCAGACTGCTCCCAGATACAGTGGAGCATGCTGAGGCCTTGATTGTGGCAAAACTCGCTGAAATGAGACCACAGCCACCGGCCACAGACGCCAGCACCACTGGCAAAGCGACCACAGGGGACCCACCTGCACCAGTTCCTGCAGGCCCGCAGACCATTGTGGCCCAGGTCCACGCTACCCAGACCGGGGGACCCCCTCCACAACAACACCAGGCCCCTCTCCCTCCCCCTAGAACTGGCCACTTATTTAAGAAAAAAACCCTCAATTTAAACCCACAACCTTCACCTCAAAATCAGACTGGACCGCTACTAACAGCTCACTACCCACCCCGATCACTGAACAAATTAAAGCCGACCTGCAGTACCTTGACACTGATTTTCAGGTCCAGCATGTAGCACCTAACCTGACAACAGAGGAAGTCAAAGCTCTCAGAGAACTCAGCCAGCATAAACAGGTTATCATTAAACCAGCTGATAAGGGTAGTGCAGTTGTTTTAATTGACAGGGAACAGTATTTATGGGAAGGGTACAGACAACTTAATGATCCTAATTATTATTCCAAATTAACCAAACCTATTTACATGGACACAATCCCCATAGTCCAGAAAAGTATACAGGCAATACAGGACAAAAAGTGAATTAATGCTAAACAAAAAATCGACTTATTAGGTGACTCTGTTCCTAGAACTAGACTATTTGATATGCTCCCTAAAATACACAAGGATCCTGACAAGTGGAGTAAACCGTTTATCATCCCACCATGGAGACCTGTTGTCTCTGACTGCAGTAGCGAGACTTATCGCACTGCTGAATATATAGACTTCTTCCTTAATCCTCTGTCGACATCACACCCTGAGAACTCCATTCTGGTCACCATGGACATTGACAGCTTGTACACTAATATTGAGACTAAAGAGGGCTTGCAAGCCGTAGAAAAAAAATATCTTTCAAAAGAATCCCAACAAAAAGAGACCTGACAAGGAATAATTACAATTATTGGAAATTAATTTGACCAAAAAACGACTTTGAATTTAATGTGGAATTCTTTCTACAGATAAAGGGAACTGCCATGGGTAAAAAATTCGCCCCAGCCTACGCCAACATCTTCATGGCAGAGTGGGAAACCACAGCATTAGCCTCATGTTCCAAACAACCATTATACTATTACAGGTTTCTGGACGATATCTGGGGACTCATTCGAGAGACGATTTTGACGTTTTCCTAGCCACTCTGAACAATCATAATCCCTCTATTAAACTAAAATCTTCTGTGAGCATGACTTCTGTGGACTTCCTAGACACCACCACCTTCAAAGGTGAAAATGTTCTAAATTCACACACACGAGACATTAAAGTGTTCTTCAAAGAGACAGACACACATGCTCTGCTCTATAAGACCAGTCACTATCCAAAGCACACGTTTGCAGGCCTGGTGAAGTCACAACTAGTTAGATTCCACAGAATCTGCACACAGAAGAGGGATTTTAAACTGGCCACAAAAGCTATTCTCAGCTTTGACCACTAGAGGGTACTCCAGGTCTTTTCTCAGAAAGGTCTTTAAAACCTTCAGACAGACTAAACCCATTCTGATCACCTCTCAGCTTCCACTGGTTACAACATTTTCTCCCTCTTCTGTTAAACTTGTCAGAGTGGTTAGGAATAATTTCAAAAACTTTATCACAGAACCCGAAATACTGCAGGATTACAACATAATTGCAGCCTTCAGAAAAAACAAAAACTTACAAGACCTTCTAGTTAAGGCTAAAATGAAGCCACTTAATGGCCCTAAACCCAGAGGTCATGTTCATGTATTTAAACAGAAAGATTGGGTAGATAACCTGCATAATAAAAACATCTACAAAACTAGAACACAAGGTCATCATAATTCCAGGAACTGTATTTATTTGATCACATGCAAGAAATGTGGATTACATTATGTGGGGGAAACCGGCAATTCTATTTTTACCAGATTCACTCAACACAGGTATAATATCCTGAAAAAGAAAAAAACACACACCCCTCTGGTCCAGCATTTCTTGTCACATGGATGGCCGTCAGTCCAAGTCACAGTGATTCACAGCAACCCCAGGTGGTGTGTATCACAAAGGAAACAAATAGAGAAAAATTGGATTAGAAAACTAGACACTGTTCATCCTAGGGGTCTTGATGAGAGATAGGGGCCTCACAGTGTGGAACAGTTGATGGACAGTGCACCAATTCTGTCGCTGGTTCCCAGCAACAGAATTCAAACTCTCTCTCTCTCCCTAACCGGCCCGTGCCACCTGTTCTATATGTGTGTGGCCGTGATTCTCTCACCTTTTGACCTTTGGATGATAAGACACTATGGGATGTCTCTAATCATAATCATAATCAGATCTTTATCTACCAACTTATATCTTCATGCCTCCCTTAATTTGTCCCTTTTGTATGCCTAAAACCAAACTGAATCTGCTCAGTGGTTCAACATTCTGCCACTTTAAATTCTATATATCTATCATTCCTATATTTGCCCAAACCCAAGGTGACAGGACCTGTAATATTCTCCTTCATAATTTTATTCACTCCCCTTGCCTAATCCTTAAATCACAGGCTCCAATTATTAATCACTCTTCTTCTTGCCTAACCCTGAAGTCACAGGGGAGATGATTTTACTAACCTGATGTGGGGCTTACCTCTAACCCTAAGGTCACAGGGGTACACGCCTAACCCTAGGTCTGTGAAGAGATATTAATACCTTACCCTACTATGTGAGGTTTTATATTAATCCTAATTTCTGAATCTGGGCCCTGCTTTCTGATCATAGCTGTTGATCTAGGATATACAAGCCTAACCTTAAGGCCATCAGCCCTGTATCATTCTTCTATCATACAATCCTAATCTCTATTATCTTCATATTCTCATTTATAACCTAAACTATAACTATATTAATAAATACAATCATGTTTATTTATTAATAAATAATTTAAAAGGCAATTCTTGTCCTAAAATCATTTTTTAACAGCTCATGATTATCATTAAAAATCTAATTAAAAATGGAGCATCTCTACAGTTATGGATAGTCTAAATGTAATTACAGATATCTAGAATTAGAGTTGTGACTAGGTGAAATGAGTTGTAGATATCTGTAATTACGTCAGAGGGGGAGGGGGGGGGGGTTGCACACTCCATCAGAGCAGATCCAGACTGAACACAGTCAGACCTGATCCCTCACACAGATCTGGATGAGGACTCCTTTCTCCGTCCTACAGAAACAGCAGAGCCACAGTCCAGCAGCTGCTTCCTTCAGAGTCCAGTCAGAGTCCCTCACTGGTCTCCAGTCTCCCTGTTTCACCTCCAGTGTTCCTGCACAGCGACTGTCTCCTCCCACCAACCTGGCAGGCTCTGAACAGAAACAAGAGAGTCGTCAGAATAAAGTGAGTTTCATTAGAACAGAAATGAACCAGATCAGAGCTGCAGCTCCTCTTCTACCTGAGCAGGTGAGTCCAACAGCTATGCCAGGTGAGCAGGTGTTTCTATCTGAGCTTGAGCTTCTACAGTCCAGGAGAGCAGACTCAGTTCCTCCACACTGGAACTCTTTAGTCCACATTGGATCCTCCACGTCTCCATAGAGCGCCCCCTGGAGGACTGAAGGAGCCCCACAGCCAAGCACCCTACAGACCACCTCTGCATCCTGCTGGTCAAAGTCAGCTTCACACACAGAGGACCACCACTGGTTAGACTGGTTAGACTGGTTAGTCTTCACCTCCAGTCTGCCTGAGCACAGACTAGTCCCATTCACCAGCCTGACAGAGTCTGGAGAGATGATAGAAGATCAAATAGAGAGAGATAAAAGACACCAGACACTCAATAAAAATATGTCATGAAACAACAATTCAGTGATTCCAACTGGACTCAGAACAGTTCCAACATGAGATCATCATCAGGACACATCTTTTCACTGCTCATTGACAGTGACTAACTGGAGGAGCTCAGAGCGGTCCATGCCATCGATTAGCTAAGTTAGCTCAAGACACAGATATCAAAAGCCAAAAGATCAAAACCATATCATTTATATTCAGACTGGGAGAAGGATTATCTTTTTGTTTCCTCATATTCTAACTCTGTCTGTCTTATCTGCAGTGTGAGCATGGCTTTACCAAAGAAGGTCAAGATGGAGCTGCATTTCAAAACGGTGCACTAATAGTTTGAGGGTTAATAAAAAAGCGTCAGGTGAAGGCTGAAGAGGAATAGAGCCACCTGAAAGAGTGTATTATATACAGATTCACAATATGTAGTTACGGAGGGACAGGACCAAGACATAGGAATTCGATTTTTAACTTGTTTTAAATATCTTAAAAACCTCCCTGAATCAGGACATCAGCTACCAGGTTACATCCGTGGAGACAATCAGTCACCATGGTGATCAGAAGTGTCTTCTATTAGTTTAGGTTTTCCACCTCCGATGAAGAGCAGCACACAGCCGCTTCTCAAGCCTCAGGGCCCTATTTTAACCATTAGATGATATTTTAGCATATAATTATTAAATAATGTTGATAAAAAAGTGGTTTTAGATACATTGTGAGGTAAATATTGAGGTAATTTGGCAGTAATTCCAAAGAAATTTCAAATAGGTTACTTGCTAATTATCACCTAATTACCATGAAATTTGTGGAGCTGTAAAATGAAGTGTAAGCCAATGTAGTGCTGTGATGTTGGACGTTACAGGGACTGTGATAAATGGCAATTGTATAAAAAAGTAATCTCTTTTTATTCAGATTTTATTCATATGATGTTGTGTTCTGTATACTGTGACAGTTTTCTTAAAATTAAATTAAAAAAAATTACAATATATCACCTTAGGAAGGCCATTAGGTCAGCCAAAAAACAACCCGTCATTGTAATGGCGGGGACTCGAGGCGCTTATGGCAGGGCCTGCAAGCCGTAACAGGCTATAAAACCAAGCCAGGTGGCCTCACCAACACCACCACCTCATTCCCAGACGAGCTGAACACTTTCTATGCCCGCTTTGAGCATGTCTTGGAGCCACCAGCACAGGGATGAATTCTCACTGCCGACACATACACACTCAGCGGGACAACACATCAGGTGACAGAGGCTGACGTGTGCAGAGTATTCAAATGTGTAAAAGCAGGCAAAGCTGCCGGCCCGGATGGCATTACACCTCGGCTCCTCAAGTCCTGCTACAGTCAGCTTTCTGTTGTTTTTACAGACATCTTTAACCTGTCACTGTCTCTCTGTGTGCTTCCTACATGTTTTAAGAAATCCATAATCGTGCCTGTGCCCAAGAAATCACCTGCATCTTGTCTGAATGATTTTAGACCTGTAGCCTTAACATCTGTGATAATGAAGTGCTTCGAGCAGCTGGTCAAAGCATATATAAATAATAACATATCTACCAATATTGGCAGTTTGCATATCGGTCTAACAGAGCTGTGGATGATGCCGTACCGCTGGCTTTATACACTGTGCTAAAACATCTGGAGGGAAAAAACAAATATGTCAGAACGCTGTTTGTTGATTACAGCAGTGTTTTTAATACTATCATACTATCTACTGTATTCTAGTGTCTAAGCTGACAGACCTCAGCCTCTACAATTCCTTCTGCAGGTGGTTACAAGATTTTCTGACAGGCCGACTCCAGACAGTCAGAGTTGGAAACAGATACTCATCTACCACAGTTGTGAGCACCGGTGCTCCACCAGGTGTCTCAGTCCCTTACTGTATACAGTAGTCTGTACACATATGACTGTGTGGCTAAACATCATACAAACAGCATTGTGAAATTTACAGATGATACAACAGTGATAGGGCTCATTATTAACAACAGTGAGATGCTTCTTACAGCAGAATAGAATAGAATAGAATAGAATAGACTCTACCTGTGCATCTGACAGCAGAATAGAATAGAATAGAATAGACTCTACCTGTGCGTCTGGCAGCAGAATAGAATAGACTCTACCTTTGTGTATGGCAGCAGAATAGAATAGAATAGAATAGAATAGACTCTACCTGTGTGTCTGACAGCAGAATAGAATAGAATAGACTATACTTGTGCGTCTCACAGCAGAATAGAATAGAATAGACTACCTGTGCGTCTGACAGCAGAATAGAATAGAATAGACTCTACCTGTGCGTCTGACAGCAGAATAGAATAGAATAGACTCTACCTGTGCGTCTGGCAGCAGAAAAGAATAGAATAGAATGTAATTGAAATTTTCATATCTGAGTAGGCCAAAGTTAACCATGTACCTTTAGTAATAACATGGGCCTCACATCTAGCAGACGTTGTCACCATAAGCATTAAAACAGTGACCCGACAGTTTTGTCTTCTGTGACTGTAAACAACAGAGGGCTGAAGTACTTGTCATGTCTTGTGATGCTCTGTTGTCTGTCCTGCGCTGACTTAAGGATAATGATTCACTTTACTATTTTTTTCATGACTCTGCACTTATCTGTGTGTTATGTATTAGTATGTATTTATGTAACAAGTATGTACTTGTTTCAGTTCACTCAGGTGGCTGTGCTCATGAGTCCATCTGCAGATACTTTTTATTAAATTTACTTGAAAGACAAGTTGTGACCTTGGCTTGTGTCTTGTTTTAACAGAAACTGCCACCACAAATTTGGCATTGTCGGCAGGATCACTTTTGTGAGGGGGACCCCTGGAACTCAGTGCTGAAGGTAAAGACCGTGCACGGCTATAGTCTGGAACTCTAACCTAAACCTCCCCGTCAAAGAGGGTGTAGAAGTGGGGGCCTGACGCCTGAGTACCAGGACTCACTCACCGCTGTGATCCAAAGAACCAGGTGGCTAAAAACAACTCTGTCTTTCTGGTAAGTAAGAATTCATTAAAAAATATATACTGTATATATTGGTAATAAGAAAAGAAAAAAGAGATTCTCATCACCAACGAGGGTGTTTGTGACTGACGTGTCAACAGGGCAGGTTTTGGAAACCGCTGTAGAATCCAGGGCTAGCATAGAACGCTACCAAGGAGTTCTGGTAACTCAGAGAGTAAAGATTCATACACTGTAATCTCGTACAGTGTACAAACTGATAGGTTACTAGAGTGTGTGATTTAGTTGGACTGATCACCACTAGAAGAAAAAAAAAAGTTGGGAAGAGTAAACTAGAAGTATAACCTTACAGGAGTTAAAGCATAACCACCTGTAGGAGTTTAAGTAAACTGGGGAAAAAAAGTTCGGAAACTTGTGTTTAGTGGATTACTTCTCTGATGTTACAATGCTAATTGTCATTGTATTTTACATCGTTGGAAAGCCTGTTTATTTACCTTCACAATGATGTCCAACTTGTAAGGATCATGCATTTGTGGGATGAGCAGCACAGCTGATTATGTGGGTAGCGCCCAAGAAAAAATTGCCAAAATGCTCTGCCAATGGTAAGAGACAATTGGAACTCTTTCTGGGGGACTCCTGGTCTGATTAGGAGAGACGGCATTCATCCTACTTTGGATGGTGCGGCTCTCTTATCCAGAAATCTGACCAAGATTGTTAGTGGACCAAATCCATGACAAACCAGAGGTCAGTCCAGGAAGCAGAGCTGTAGTCTTACACACTTCTCTGCGCTTCCACTAGAGCAGTTACCCACCCATAACTTAACCCCAAACCAAACTGAGACTGTGTCTGCCCCACCTAAATTAATTAAATCAAAAGTAAACAGAAGAGAATTTAAACATAATATTCTAATAAAATCTAACACTAGCACTGCAATAAAGCAACAAAACAGGATAATTAAATGTGGACTCTTAAATATCAGATCTCTGTCATCTAAAGCTCTACTAGTAAATTATTTAATATCAGATAATCACATTGATTTATTTTGTCTTACTGAAACCTGGCTGTGTCATGAAGAATATGTCAGCCTAAACGAATCCACTCCACCGAGTCATATTAATACTCACATTCCTCGAGACACCGGCCGAGGAGGTGGAGTTGCAGCCATCTTCGACTCAAGCCTATTAATAAACCCTAAAACTAAACTAAATTATAACTCATTTGAAAGCCTTGTTCTTAGTCTTTCACACCCAACCTGGAAAACACTACAGCCAATTTTATTTGTTATAGTGTACCGCGCTCCAGGCCCATATTCTGAATTTCTATCTGAATTCTCAGAGTTTTTATCAAGCCTAGTCCTGAAAACAGATAAAGTCATTATAGTAGGTGATTTTAATATTCATGTGGACGTTGATAATGATAGCCTCAGTACTGCGTTTATCTCTTTATTAGATTCAATTGGTTTCTCGCAGAACGTGCATAAACCTACTCACCGCTTTAACCACACCTCGACCTTGTTATGTCATATGGCGTTGAAATTGAACATTTAATTGTTTTTCCACAGAACTCTCTTTTATCAGACCTTTATTTAATCACTTTTGAATTCTTATTACTAGACTATACACCATCAGACAAAAGAGTGTACACTAGATGTCTATCTGATAGTGTTGTAGCTAAATTTAAGGAAGTGATTCCATCAGCATTAAATTAAATACCATGTCTCAATATAACAGAGGGCTCGTATGCTAACTTTAGCCCCACCCAAATCGATCATCTTGTAGATAGTGCTACAGACTCACTGCGAGTCACACTTGATTCTGTTGCC
>CAKAKR010046258.1:0-17677 GCA_916700685.1 Adelosebastes latens | reverse complement strand
AGAGAGAGAGAGAGAGACAGAGAGGGGGGAGAGAGAGAGAGAGAGGTTCTCTTCCGGGTAAAGGAGACAGCAGCAGCAGCAGTAAAAAAAGAGAAACAGATCAAAGGCTTTTGGGTTTTGGAATCAGAGGCTGGATTCTAAAGAGACTGGCTGCATTCCAGAGTAGAGCGGAAAGCGCGCGCTCACACACGCGCCCACACTCACATAATATAGGCGAGCACGCACGCATGCACGCACGCGGGACACAGGCACCAACACACGAGGCGCGTAAATCTGTCTTTACGCGCAAAGAGAGAGAGAGAGAGAGAGAGAGAGAGAGAGAGAGAGAGAGAGAGAGAGAGAGAGAGACTAAATAGACAGATTTCACACAGGCAGAACCGAACAACCAAAACCTTTCATTAAAAAAAAAAAAAAAAGCCTTTAACATTATATTTCTTGTTTCCAGCCCAAAAAAATTAGAAGAAGAAAAATGTGATACAAGGTATAAGGTATAAACTCTGGCTGTTCCTACTCTGTGGAAAAGTGTTGGTTAATTACTTCTTTAATTGAATTATCCGTACTTTTTTTCTGGCACTGATCTGCTACCTTCATCCACCACCAGCAGCCTAAAACCTAGGAGCTATAGGAACAACCTCATTGCCTTGAAATATATTTTTATTCCGTGTCTTTTGCAGCATTCACCTTGGATATGGTTTTAATCATAAAATTGAGAGAAAAGAGGGGAAATCAGGGGGAAAAAACGATTTTTGGTATAGGCCTATTAAGATACTAAAAAGAGACAGTGCAGGCCTGCAGGGCCTGAGGTATAAGAGGTGAAGAGATCCAAACTGTGGAAAATGACACAGATTAAATACATCACAGGACTAAATGATTCATGTTTGTTTTTTTGGCTTTGGTTTATTGGCATTGAAATATATTATAAAATATAACATGTAAGACTTGTTAAGGATAACCTTAATCCTAATGTTCTGTTTGGGGTCCTTGAGACCTCAGGTCCTCTTTAACAGCTCCAAAAACATACTTCACATTTGTTTTATCACCTTAATACTTCATGACATTTCCTATTCAATGAGAATTGATTATATATGGCACTTCTGTTTGAGATCTCAAGCTGTAAAACACAGTGGATGTATTGATATGTGATTGGTGAAATACCTTTTATGCAGCAGTACCTCCCAAATCCCAAATAAGTCTATTTGAATTTTTCGCAATTTCAGTTTAGTTTCCCCAAAACGTAATTTAAGATAACATGCTGTGTATTTTCTTTTGTCTGTGAATGACTTTTTAACAAAGAAATGAAATATATATTTCTTAATGCATAGCCCATATAATATATGGAACATGAAATGTCTCCCTTTTTGGTGTAATTACAATGCTTTATGGTCTTTTCTGTCCATTCTGCCCAGTGTGTGGCAGATGAAAGTGTAGAATACATAGAAGAATACCAAAAATATATATTTTTAAAAATAGCTTGATTTTTCTGTTGTAATTATTATTTTTATTATTATTTATATTATTATTATTTTATTTATTTATTTATATATTATTTTATTTTTTTTAGCAGTGGGGGACAATGAGGAAGTAAAGCCAATATCAACAAAACCTTGGAGTCAATCAAGATGTAGACAGGCATTAGAAACGAATAAAAGCTGGAAAATTGAGTCATAAAAACAGAAACAGAGAGTACATTTTATAAGAAGCAGATAAGGTAGAAGGTATCGACACCCCAAAAATCATTAAAGTCAGTTGAATAACAATATTCAATGTGCAAACATCAGATAATTAAGAAAAAACATAAACAATGCCCATATTTGACTACATTTTTTGCAAATGTTACATAATACAGTTTTGTATGATGCATATTCACCTATAAAGGAAAACACATATAATTAGGGGATCAATTTAATTGTGTTTCCTGCGTACAAATTTTCTAAATAAGCTAAACAAAATAACCTTACTAAACTTTCATATTCTGGTCTGGCAAAAAGGGAAGTTTGTGGAAGTCTTGGGTGAGATTCATTATTTAATACCCTCTGCTGCATGATGAGAGACCGCTGCAGAGAAGTGAGGAGGGGGGTCATTTGTTCAACAGGATACAACACTGATATCCATATTTCACTGAGCAATATAGACTTTCTTTTTCATTTATGTAATGCTTATTGTTTGCAGCAGTAGAATAAGGACATTGGTGATAAAGATTTGTTTGCTGTGAAATAATTCTAGTTCAGCGACTTGATGACAAGGCGACCAACGACAGCCTCTCTAATGACGACGCCGTCAGAACCACCTAACACACTTTCTCCTGACATCAAAATGCATTATGCTCGCCGTATCGCAGCCCTGGTTGTTAAAATAACCAGGAAAGTTGAAGTGGAGAGAAAAGAGAGAGAAGGAAGGAGCGGAGAGAAGAAAAAAAAAAACAGAGCTACATTAGCATTTCTCTCCTAATGAGTTCATAAGAGTGACCCCTCTGGATCTCACATGAAAAGGAAGATTTCCTGCTGCGCTGTGACCTGAATTCAGTATTCTCTCACTTTAGATACTACATCTTGCATGTTATATAAGGAAGGAATATATCAATACACACGGCATAATTTATCACCAGTGGATTTCGATCTCCCGCCTTAAAAAACGGTAGTCAATCTGAATAAGAAGGAAATAAATATATTAATGGTCTACACATTGTGGTGTTGATGAACATAATGCATATTTAGCATATTTTGTTTTATATGATGGGTTTTTTTCCCCCTCTTATAAAGTTGGGAGAGCATATCAGTTTAGCAGACAATATGAATTGTGTCAAACAAAATGCTCTTTGTTGGAACAACATCCAGTCAAGGTCCTCTTTAGATCTATTATTGTCTCATCTTTTATCTGTTCTATTTTCATTGCAATGCACAATACTTCAAACAGAAATTACCCTAATTATCTCCCGTTCGCGCTTTTGTGCTGTGCATGTGTTTCTGTGTCTGCATGTGTGAGCGTCCGCCTGTTCAGTGGGACGATTTGTCAATATCAGTTCCTGAATTCACCTGCCAGGTGAGTTGAGTGGTGAAATCCCTGCTTCTGCTGTCTATATTCCACCTGCTAGTCATTCATAACAACTTCCTTGATGTAGAAATTATAGCCCTGGAGCTCGCAGCCATCTTCAAGAAAACGACAGGAAACAAACATCAAATTATGATGAAAAGAGCTTGCAATTAAAGCAGGGAAAAGACACCATTTATCAGACGTGCAAATCAAAAACGGGGGAGGTCTGAGGTGAGTGATTATTTGTGCTGCTCTTTGATTGGTGGGAGATGAGTCACCTTGTTGAAGGGGAGGAAAGTGTCTTGGGGGTAAGGTGAGGGAGGAGAGAGGGGCAGACGTGTGATCTGTATGATTTATGGCAACGCTGTCAGGAGGCTGTCTCAGACAAACTGTCATTAAAATGAAATTATCTCCTTGATGGAAAAGGAGGGGAATTTGTCATGCTATGTATATATTTTGGATGTGTCCAATTTGGAAAGGAGAGGGTAGAGTATAGAAAAAGAAAGCAGTAAATCCAAGAATACAGGCAAGGAAAGAAACATCACGATACTCCTGTGAAAGATAGCTTTTAAAAAGAAAAGGAGTCTACAGCCATGCTAGCAGCTCTGCGATGCTTTGAGATAAATGAAAACATTAGCATGCTCACAATGACAATGCTAACATTTGCTAATTAGCACTAAACATTGAATTTAGTCATAGGTCAAATTTATATTTTGACCTCATGATGGTGCTAAATGAAAAGTCAGAGGATCACCAAAGTGGTTACAATTCATCCTGAGGGGGACATGACTATATTTAGGGATGCAGCAATTTGACTTTTTCAGTCTCGATACCGATAGCGATACCTGGGCTTTGGGTATCGGCCGATACAGAGTAGTGATCTGATACCAGTGTTTAATTAATAAGCTGTATGCCTCACTGTGTGGAAGGGACTGGGATCATTTTTTTTATGTGTAAGGAAACATCAGGCAGGACTTAAACATCGCTTTCCTAACTTTTGTAAAACAAAATGTAACAAATAAATACATAGATAACATAACGTAAATTTAATGAATTGTTATTTAATATTAAAATAATAAATCGTACACCAACAACTTGGCAAAAAAGTCTTCAAAATTAACAGGAATTACTGTTCAGGTGTAAACATTTTAAATGCAGCAACAAACCGGTCAAAAACAGGAATTCAATTTCCAGTATATAATGTATATACGTAGTATACAGTATAATAGGGATGCTAATTTAGAAAAATTTTCTTAACCGACCCTTGTTAAAGGGACTGTTTGTAACTTTTTAAGCGTATAAATGTACCGGGTCGGGACACATGCGCGCTCGCATATGCGCGTTCGCGTGTGGCCGCTGCCTCTCCTCCTCTGCCTGCTCTCCTTCACTCAGACAGAGCGCGCGTTCTCGCTCAGCTCGCTCCACCTCTAGACGTGAACGCGCGCTCACTCCACACTGCAGAAGAGTTAGTTTAGCTCTGAGAATATCTAGTGAATGCACAGTGGACGTTTGTGCAGAAATAAATGCTGCAGCTCCTCCAGACCAACAGAAGTTTCCCGTGTCTTGTGAAGTGACGGGGCTCCGCAGAGAGAAACGTTATCGTCTCGTTACCGACCAGGTGCCGGTGTCTCCCTGCTCCCTCCGGCTGCGGGCGGAGAGAGCAGGGAGACACGCTGCAGAGCCCCGCTGCCTCAGCCTCTTCATGTTCATGGAGAGCCCTTCGTCTGGTCAGCTAACATTACTGCCAAGCAGCTGAAATATAGAGTGATATTGTGCTTTTAGCTGACGTGTGTCGCCTCACTGTGTTGAGCGATGCTCGTTCAGGTATATTTAGAGCGAGCAAGCGCGAGCCCGATGCTGACTTTCGTTGATTTCACGGCCACAGGTGTCGCTGTTAACAAGCATTTCTGAAAGTTACAAATAGTCCCTTTAACTGATTATTAACTGTTAACCGACAAGATTTGTGCCTCGCATGCAGCTATGCGCCAGCAGTTTAGTTTAGTTTAGTTTAGTTTAGCAGGTTGTCAGCTGTGTGTCTGCCTGGAGTAACGATATTCTGTCTGCCCGGCATAACGATAGTGAGTGTCCGACAAACAGTGTGTATTTGTGCTACGTTAGCAGCACTAGCGTTGCCGGTGGCTTCGTGCTCGCCGTAGCCACACACATACGCTTTTTAATTCATTATTATTTCTTTTAACCGTTTAACCCATAGCGTTAATCAGTTAAAATGCTTGATGTTGGTTTATGGTTAAATGGTTAATTATTAACATAAGCATTCAATTTAATTAATAGATCGGCCCAATTGTCACCGATATCTGATCCGGTATCGGTATAGGTGCATCCCTCACTATATCAGATTTCATAGCAATCCATCCAATAGCTGTTGAGAAATTTCACTCAGAACCACAAGTGTCAACCTCATTGTGGCGCTGGAGGAAAAGTCAGAGGATCACCAAAGTCATGAGGATTCATCATCTGGGAGCTATTAATATCAGAATTAGTGCTAATCTATGTGGTAATGTTGAGATATTTTGCTGGATAAGTAAAAACTTTGATCTGCTGGTGGTGCTAGAGGAAAAGTCAGTGGGATTCATCCTCTGAGGACCATGAAAATATGTACAAACTTTAATGGCAATCCATCCAATAGTTGTTGAGATATTTCAACCAAAGTGGTGGACTAACCAACTGACCGAAACTGCCATCCATAGAGCCCTAGCATTACTACATTTGAAACAACAATCTACTTGAAAAACAAGTTTCCTCATGAGGATCCACTCTTCCACCCACTGTACAGATTACCAAATCCAACGAGCAGACTCCTCTATTGTCTTACTCACAGAGATAAAGAATGATTCACACCAAGTGGCACCTGACTCCACCCTTCTATCCTTGCCAGCCAGTGAAACTGACAGAAAAGAGAGAAGCACTGAGTAAGCTCCTCAGAGAAAGAGACGGGGAGTTAGAGATCTCTTTTCCCCTCAGACTTGGCTCACTCTCACAGGCGAGACGGTATTAACTTACATTCTCCAACCATCAAAAACCTGAGTGCTAACGTGCCGCCATCATCAGACAAACATGCACATGCACAGACACAATCTTTATCTCTTCTCTGACTTTCTTCATCACGCACTGATCGATACTTGCAAGCGTTGCCTCGCTGCGGCCAAAAGAAAACCCCTCTGGGGCTATAATATCATGACAGGCAGCCTTTCTCCTCTGTGTGCGCACATGCAGCCCTGTCCCGCTGTCACTCCCGAAGACTAATGGGCAGATTAACACTTGGCTGACCCAGGTGCCTTGAGGGAAAGTAATGGTGAGGATGTTTACCTACAAACTTGACCCAGCTGGGACGGCCACCTTCTCTGCAGCGGACTGTCAGTTTGCAGGAATCTGCTGAGCTTGCCCACTGGCACCATGGGTTTCTATTGCTGATAGGGGCAGTCTTTTAACTCTGTGTGTGATGGTCAGAAATGACAATTCAACACAGCGGTTACTGAAATATTTAACAGAAGATGAGAAAAAAAGCACATATTGTGCATTTTTTTGTCCTCCTCTAAGTGAAAGTTTCGAGGTATTTCCTTCAGTTACGCTGTGGGAAAGGGCAAGGTCTCGACTGGTGTAATTGAACAGGTTAGAGAGGCATGACAAGGCTCCTTTTTACTGTGCACGGCCTACATATGTCCAGAGGCTGGCCGAGCTTCACCACCAGCCGTCCTCCACTGTGCGCTGCTGCTACATTCTTCAGGTCCAAAGGGGAAGTGGTCCAGTCCTCTCAGCTCGCACAGCTACTCCTTTCATCCCACTGTGTTATTGGAGAAAGCATTGAGCACTGCGTCAGGGCCTGCTGTGTCAGGGTCAGGGTTCAGAGCTGACCCGCTAAGAGGTCGCGGGGCCCCCAGCCAGTCTGTAATCAAGCACACAGCACACCTCGCTGACCCCGCTCCGCCGTCTGTGCCCGTCGCCCAGCCTCGGCCGGCCTTGGCTGCCTGAGATCAAACACGGAGCGGCAGTACCTCTGGCCCTGTGTTATCAGCCTGGGTGTCTCATCACATCAACACGCAGGGCTAAACAGTAAACACAGACAGCCTGGGTTTGCTCACGTGTGTGTGTGTGTGTGTGTGTACATATCAGTATGGAAGCTTACATGTATGCGTGACTGCACCTGGGTGTGAGGAGGTTAAGGTAAGGTATTGTTTAGATTTCATCAATTTAGATTTTGATTTTTGACTCTGACTAACATTTCTGGTTCTGATTCTTGCCATTTTATGTAAAGCAACAAAATTATATTAAAAGAAAAATATTTTTATTTTCAGCAAATTTACCATATGAGTCAATATTGAATATATATATTATGGCTGTCAATCGATTATATCTTTAGCATAATAAAAAAATGCTCAAATCATAACATGTCAAACTGTAGCCCAACAGGCAACAACAGCTGTCAGTGTGTTGACTTGACCAAACTGCATGTGATTATCATAAAGAGGGCATGTCTGTAAAGGGGAGACTCGTGGGTACCCATAGAACCCATTTACATTCACTGATCTGGAGGTCAGAGGTCAAGGAACCCCTTTGAAAATGGACATGCCAGTTCTTCCTCGCCAAAATTTAGTGTAAGTTTGTAGCATTATTTAGCCTCCTTCGTGACCAGCTATGACATGGTTGGAACCAATGAATTCCTTAAGTTTTTTGTTGTTTCATGTGATACCAGTATCTTCTCTCTAGCTTTAAAACTGAGACAACCTAAAAATCGCAAGTTGTGTTATTGCGTTAAAGATATTAGTGCCGTTAAAACAAATTTGGAATTTGCGTTAATGCGTTATTGCATTAACTTTGACTGCCTGATATGGCAAACAATTGTTTATTTACACATCCAGCAGACACGGAAAACAGCATTAGTATTTGATATTTTGTTTCAAGCGACTTTATGATATATAAGTCCAATATTCATTCTTCTTTTAGCTTTGTTTTTAGTTCCTACAAACTCCTGAGGGAAATATCTAGCACTTAAGCTGCAAAATGACAACCCGAAAACATAATACCTTTGGCTATGGCGGTCGCCGGCGCGGAGGCATAAAAAACAAAATGTTGAGCTAAATAAGCTGAAACGCACTGCAGAGTCGGATGGTAACGTTCAGTAGGTTTGTCACTATGAGCTCCCTCTTTGTATATAGCCACTCATTTGACCCATTGTTAATATAAAAACTATTGATTACAGCAGCTTTGTTGTCATAACCAGTCATTTGTCATAAATGATGAGGTATTCCGTGATTATATTTGGTTTAAAGATAAAATAAAGAAAATATGCCATGCATAAGGTTATCTTGGCTTTGACTGGAGACACCAGAAACCCTGTATTCTCATAACATGCATCATAGATTCCCTCCCTTGCATGTACAGTAATTATTTTAGCAGTGAAACACCAGCTTCATACCTTGCAATCAGCATTTGATAAGTAAATTAAAAAAGCATGTTTCAATTTGCAGTGGGTTTTCTATACAGCTGATGAAGAGGGCCTTTGTAAAGCAAAGCAATATTTAACCAGGTTGGTAGCTGATTTCCTGTGTGCACCAGCCTGCACCACCAGGATATTAACTGTTAAAACCGCTGGAGTGTGATACTTACTCGTGCTGATTGATTTCTTCTAGTCTCACAGAAGAAAAGTCCACAATTCCCAGGAGTTGTTACTAGAGAGGAAAGCATTTCCAGACACAGGCACATGCTGCCAATTTGACAGGTTTAGTTAGGCACCTTGGCTCCGCTCCTTTGTTGTATTTAAAAAGCATCAGATGAGTGTTTTTTTTTTTTTAGGCTGGCTGTGTTTGACTCTGTTTCAGAGTGAGGAAACAACTCATTTCATTCCTTTGTCTAAGGGTTTTCCCCCCACGTCTCCCAACATGAAGAAATTGTTACAAATGAGTCATTTCTTCTTGGCAGGCCTGAGGCAAGGTAGAAAAAAAAAAAGAATAGCCATGTTCTCAAGTAGACAAAGTGATTTACTTATCCTGTCACTGCTTTAATTACTTCTGACAGAAGTGGTGATTACTAATATTGAAATGTATTTTCTGTGATATCTTAAATTACATCTTTGAACATAGTTTTGTCCATTAATGAAGTTATTATGTGTCACACACACACACACAAACACCAGCTTTAAAGGTTCTGTCTGGGATTGTGTGTGTGCACAAAAAGATTTTGAGGTTAATGTTTGCGTGCATGCATGACCTCATGTGTTGGTAAATGATTGTGTTATTGTTCTTGTCGGTCTGGGAGGGGAGATCAAAGGCAGACCTCGTCTCTCTAAAACTGGCCTTCATTTCTGAGCCGACTCTAAACTGAAAATGTTCCTTTGAGCTCCAACATGTGGTTGCAGGTAATATTTCTGATGTGCGATACATACAGTATGTGGGGCCCGAGACGTACAGTCTACTGTAAAGCTACAGCCTGTTTTGTCTTGTAGCTAATTTTATTACAGCTGAAATATGTGGCCAGGAGAGCGTTTGAACTCTTGGCCTCAGTCTCGCCCAAGTCGTGGCCCAATTTGAGCCAAATTTGAAACAGTAAAATCCCAGAGGATGTATAGTAAAGTGGCCGTGCCAAAATCCTTCTTGCCCTGCCTCGCCCTGCCATCTGCTTCATAAAGTGCAGTCACGAAAAAGGCTTGCGAGAGTGATATTTAGTGCTACCACACCTTAAAGAATGTTCTGTAAACATTCATAGTATTTTTCCAAATTTCCTTTAACACAATGTATCAGGATGGCATTTCATTCAGGGCGTGGTGGCCTGTACTGTTGATTTTTCCGGTGTTTGTGCCTTCCCACTGCTGTTAATGTCATTTGCCCTCTTCTGAATCACTTGACTTGCCTTGGCTTTGACTTGGAGTGATGCTCATAAACAAGCCTCCCTGGTGCATTTCTCTGTTTTCATCTCCATCCAGTACATTCGCCGCCGAGATGTTTGATTTGTCTGGGAATGCCAATGTTGTTGGGGGGGGGGGGGTCACCTTTATCAAGCACAAATGTCAGATGCAAAGACAAAGAGACAGATAGAGGTGAGAGAGAAACACAGATAATGATTTAAGAGAGGCCAATCCACCAGAGATGACACTTAAAATGTTCACACATCTCCGTAGACAGAAATCCCTCCCACCGCCTCCACCACATAAAACATGTGAAAGTTTCCTCTCTTTGTAGACCGCCACTGGTCCAGGTTCAGACTTAAAAGACATTCCCAACCTCTTTATCGAGCCTTTGAGCCTCATTTTTATATCGTTCCTAGCTTTAATCCAACACATTCAAAGACTGTTCTGAGGTTATGAGAATTCCTCGGGTCAATGATAAAACAACTGATATGGAAAAGTCTCGTTCCTCAACAAACTATTAAAGGGGAAGACGTGCAATGCAATTTTAGCAGCCAGCATAAAAGATGTTATAATTTTAGCAGTTATGGCAAATGAAAGTCATTGCAGACATTTTCCTTCCACAGTTACTGTGAAATAGTTCCTTCAATCACAAGCATTTGAAAACTAAATGGTGTTCATCCTGGTATTTAAAGGAATAATTTAACATTTTGGGAAGTATACGCTTAATCACTTTCTGGTGTTAGATGAGAAAATTGATATCTTCTCTCATATTAGTCAGTTAAACATAAAGGTACAGCCGGTCCTGGCCAAGAAATAGCATGGCACAAACCCCCCGTAAAACGGCATATTGATGTTTTTACACTTCAGTTTTTGTATGGATTAAATAAAACAGATTTATCCTGTTAATTAGTGAGCTTTAGAGGGGCTGGTAGGCAGATTTTGCTACCTTTTGACATAGGCAGGCTAGCTGTTTCCCCCTGTTTCCAGTCATGCTGAGCTAAACTATCCAGCTGCTGGCTGTAGCCTTAAGCTGAAAACACACTGCCGCCGCAGAGCCACATGACACGCGTCATATGACACCGCTAGCACAAATAGGAATCGCCGCGCTGCTGCGAATCTAGAGTATTTTTACACTGCATTAGCTTTAAATCATGTGTGGACACCCACTACGCCTAAACTTGATTTATCATCTAAAAAGGCACATCCTTACAGGGAAGCCCATTGTTCTGACAGCCCATTGCTCCGGAAATACACACTCTCCATGCAATAAACTAGCACATAGCTAATTATTATTATAAAAAAACAAAACGTTAACTTTATTAGATTCGTCATATACATACAGGTACATACATGAAATTTGACCTCTGCATTTAACCCATCCTTAGGAGCAGTGGGCTGCTGTAAAGCGCCCGGGGAGCAACTTGAGGTTCAGTGTCTCGCTCAAGTACACTTCCACATGCAGACAGTAGGAGCCAGGGAACCGCCAACCTTCATCATACCTTCCCCTCTCGTTGCCTTGAATGACTTCGTTGATTGGGTTGGTTAGGTTTAGGCATGAGGAGTGAGTAGGGTGAGTCATGCCTTCTAGGGGAAAATGGGCGGGACATTTTTTGGACTATTGGGGTTTTGGAATAATGGGCTGTCACCATCTCCAGAGCTATGGCTCGCCAGGCAATATCTTTTCTGGCATTATGGGTTGTATAGTTCGGGATATTTCTCGACCTCAGCAACTAGTCTCTCCTCATCCGTTCATCGACACACAAGAGAGACAGCGTCAGCAACAGGTGAGTGAAGAGATCGGAAGTCAAGAAGGTAGCAGAGAAGAGGAGCTGCTGCTACTGGAGCCAGGATGTAGCAAGCAGGGAGCACGTGGGGAAAAAAAGGTGTTTTTTTTAAGGGAGGCGCGGCTGGAAATAGGACAGTGGCGTGAAGTGTCGCGGGGCGTCGCGTCATAATAATAGGGGTGGCTGCTTTGAGGTGTGCCGTTCAGTTTGTGTTGGCCTTTACATTTAACAGACAGATATGAAAGTGGTATTTTCTCATCTAACTATCCACCAGAGAGCGAATAATTGTATTTCCCAAAACTTCGAACTATTCCTTTAAGACCCAGTAGACATCCAGAGAAATTGTAACATCCACTCAGGGAGACATATTGCTGAGATTTCAAGGCTACGTTGAGATTATTGGCATGAACACCAGTGCTGTTGACCCTTTGATCTTCGTCATGCAGTCTGGACGCAGTGTCGGGAGGAATAACATGAGCAAAGACAGAAGAAGAACGAAATATTTTCATGTTCCTCTGAAAGAGAGAAAGCAGCCCTCCATGCAATGAATCCAGTGTTGTTACTGGCCAAACTGCATGAATGGAGACATTATTAGTTATAGTCTACAGCCAACACTATAACCGGGCTGGACAGCATTGGCGACCCAGCATGAGTGTTGGAGCCGTGAATATGTGTTTTAGGCACCATGAGTGCTGCTTGGCTTCGGTGCATTAGCAGATCCGGTCAGATGCTCAGCGTGATCTGTCATAGGGAATCGCGCTGGATCACAGTGGGTGAAAATGAAAGTAATCTTGGTCCAACACAACATCGCACAACTGTTTCTTCTATAAGACATTAAATGAGAAGAAGAAGAAAAGGAAACTATGTGTGTTGTGGTTGTTTGATGATGTGAGAGTGATGGGTGGGGAATTCTTTGTTCGTGCAATTAAGATCAAATGTAATGATTTCTCAGACAAAAAAATACTTTTAACAGATGCTGTGATGCAGAGACATGGAGTGAAATTCTCCTGGAAAGTCCAATTAAAACACCTTTTTGATGCATAATTAAAACTATTTAATATATAATTGAACCTTTCAGTTGAGCATTACAATTTTATGAGGCCCAAATGTAATCCTCTGATGCTCTAAAATTATTTAAAGGAAAGGAAAAGAAAACAGAAACATAACCATGGAGCTTTTGTATTTCTTGATTATGGATTTTTCATATCATGTAATTTGTATTTATGTATCTAATGTACGATTGCCTCCCTACTTGAGCAACTAAAAGTTTATGGGTACGTCATGGAAAAACTGACAAAAAACAACAACATCTTGGAAAAGTGAGACAACCACTAAGAATACTTATTAAGAGCGGACATGATGTGAAATCTGTGTAAAAGATGCTCCTCAAAAACAACGCACCCTTCCTATTTTGAGCAGATGACACTGCCTTAGCATACATTACACATGCATATTATCTTGACTAATCACGCTATTTGTGGGCCTGATTGCGGTGTTGCTTAAGACGGGGTGAGCAGGGGGGATCCTTTGTGCCGGAGCTAATGATGTCCCTTTGTGATGGTGCTGGGTGTGAGGGTTGAGGACACTGGAATAGACTCCGAAGAGCTGCTGTGTGGGTCTTAGTGTGACTGGCAGCTGCAGTAATCCGCCCTTTGTGTCTTCAACAGGGCCCCACTGAGCTCCCCTGACAGGGACCGATGTTCCCAACTCCACCAGACAGCCCAGATGGGCCGAGTGACACTGAGGGAGAGAAGGAGGGAGGGAGCCACAAAGTACCGAGATGGATGGAGAGAGGGAGTAAGAAAGTCAAAAGAGGAGAGGGAAGTAAAAGGAGAGGATCAAAAATCGGGGTAAAAAGAAAATCATGGGAGGAAAATCTAAAGGAGAAAGCGTGGAGGAATGGGGGTCTGTCCCTGAAAGCCTCTTGACAGCTCTGTTGCTGCTACAGGACGGGCTCAGTGGCTTCAGATCAGGGCTGGTTTGTTTGCCCAGCATTTGTTTTTGTTCCTCTGCGGTCACCCTGAAGCGTGCCCGAGTAAGGAATCTGATTGGTGGAGGCATTCTGGGCGCAGCACAATTAAAATCCATGCTTGCATACGATCACAGCAATACACACTCTCTCTCTCTCTCTCTCTCTCCGTCTTTCTATCACACACACAAGACGCTGTTTATTTACATTGAGCAGCTTCATCGTGACGTCTAACAGGACGAGAAGTTTTTCTCTGTTGCCGCTCGTGGTTTGTGTTTGTCTCATCTCATTAGTCTCATGTTGTGGCGTGTGGGTTTCCTTCCACGGCTTCACATGCGTAATATAAGTGAAGGCTCACGCAATGAGCTCCTGTAACACATTTCACATCTGCCATGACCACATCCTGCTCCACAACGTCAGAAGGGATCATCGATAGGAGCGGATTTCTCACTAAAATGTGTCACCTGGTAAAATGTAGCATTTAAAAACAGTATTTTGGGTGATTTTCTATACAGTTCTTTATTCAAGAGGGGGGAAACATGTCTACAGCTTTTCAAAGAAACAATCAATCTATTAAGTTTCAGTACAGGGGGAACTTTTGCTCAGCAAAAAGTACGTGTGGGGAGGTGTGGGTGTTTTATTTTGATGTGTCAGTGGGTTCACAACCTGTATCATTTGCTGACATTGTTGGAATTCAACAGTGATATTTCCCCACCCTAGACAAAGTGGTTATAGTGGCCTGACTTTAACCTATATTTGTCACGTATGTGATACGTCGAGATGTTGATAACCAAACAAGAATATTGGCAGTGGACATTTCCAGATATTTTCAATCATTCTGTCAGAAGAGCCCAGGAAAAACAAACTACATTTTCCCCAAAAAACTATTTTGCTAAGACTAGATAGTTGTATGCATACAAACATAATTGTTGTAGGATTTATAGGAGAAAATGAACAAATAAAAATTAAAAAACAGTATTTTGAGAGCATCTTACGATCTTAACTGGATGTGTTTCCTGGAGGAGCAAGATATTGAGATGGGGCATAACACAGGGATGGATCTGGGGCTAACACTTATTTTCATTACTTTCATTAAACTGACACTTATATTCCAGATCAAATCGATTAATTGTTTGGTCTATAAAATGTCATAAAATATTTAACAGTGCACATTACAATTTCCCGGAACACTAAGCGACGTCTTGAAGTTGCGCGTTTTGTCCGACTAACACTTCAAACTCAAAGAAGTTTATTATTGAATAAAACAGAGAAAAGTAGATAATCTAAACATTTGAGAAGCTTGAGTCACAGAACTTTTTACATTGTTGCTTGAAAAATGAATATAATGATTTATTGATTATCAAAGTATAGTTTGATTGATTTTCTGTCTGTCTAATTAATGAATTGACTAATCATTTTAATAATTTCGGCTCTAGTTATGGGCAGAAGGGCAGGTTTTTTTGCGATTTGGGCATAGGGGTGGGATCATTTAAAAAGCTGAATGTTTTGTACATCTGTTAAGTCACAAGTTTCAGTATTCCAGAAATTAAAAATGATGAGATTTTGGACGAGGGGTTAAGTAGCATATGTAACCGCAACATCCCCAGTTCGATAATTCCTGTCTGTTTCTATACTATCAACTGTCCATAAAGAAAATGCATACAAATCCTAAAATAAAAGTGATTTTGATATATTGTCACACAGATGAATTATATGAAAAAAATATTGTTGAAAGAAATTACATTATGAAATGCAACCAAATTTCCATTTAAATCTATAATGCTGAAACACCAAGTTTATGGATATAAACAGTTATCAATGCCAGTGGTGGAAAGTAACTAAGTACATTTACTCAATTACTGTACACTTAAATACAATCATGGGGTACTATACTTGAGTATTTCCATTTGATGCTACTTTATACTTCTACTCCACTACATTTCAGAGGCAAGTATTGTACTTTTTACTGCGCTACATCTATTTGATAACTTTAGTTACTTTAAACAACATATTAATTATAATGTATTACCATGGATAAAGATAAGACTATAGCTGGCTGTATATATATTAAAAAATAAGCCACAGCTGCAACATTAAAGTAATGTACACATTAATGCATCAATAACTGTAATCCAATAATATATTACATATTATTTTGAAATGGGCCATTCTGCATAATGAGTACTTTTGGTAATTTTAAGTATGCTTTAATGATAATACTTTTGTACTTTTACTTGTAACAGAGTACCTATACACTGTGGTATTGTTACCTCTACAAGATCTGAGTACTTCTTCCACCACTGACCAATGCAAACGATATTTTCTTATTGGAACAAAATTAAGAGGTGGTTTAATTCTACATCAGCCTCTGAAGCGTGTCTATTCCCACAGGAATTAGAAAGTAAAACTATTATACTATTATGTATACTATTATAATATTGATCATTTAGGTAGGTAAGCCACTGGAAACAGGGGAAACACAAGCTTGTCAGTTTCATTTCAATGTCACATCAGTCTGAGTCACAACGCTTAGTGAGTCATTCAGCCGAGTGCCTCATAATAACACATGCAATTAGTTTTAAAACAAAAGGAATTTACTGAGAAACATCACACGCTTTATAAAACTGTGTGTGATGACTCACTGAGCAAAGATTTCCCTTGTAGGTGGAGTCAGAAAAACTGGTAAAAGAAACCTTTAAAGAGCAGTCTGTATACATTCTGTCCTTTTAAAGGGACCGTTTGTAACTTCTTACACGTATAAATCTATCCGGGTCGGTGTGTCATGCGCGTTTGCGTGTGGCTACGCTGTTCAGACAAGACTCCAACACAAACTACACGGCAATACCAAAACCGCAAAGTTCTATCTAATGAAGTCCGTCTTGCAAAACAGTGTTGGCCGCGGTCGGAGGACGCGGGGGAAACCGTAGCTTTGGTCTCCAGGGTCGGAGTCTCTGCTGTACTCTGCTCCTCTGCTCCTCTGCCGGCACCTCTACACGTGCATGCGCGCACACTCCACACTGCAGAAGAGTTAGTTTAGCTCTGAGAATATCTAGTGAATGTTCAGTGGACGTTTGTGCAGAAATAACTGCTGCAGCTCCTCCAGACCAACAGAGGTTTCCCGTGTCTTGTGAAGTGACGGGGCTCCGCAGCGAGTTACGTTATTGTCTCTGACCGGGTGCCGGTGTCTCCCCTGTTCCCTCCGGTCGCGGTCGGGAGGCTGAGGCAGGAAAAGCCAACACTAGGATCAGCAGTGATTCATGGAGAGACCTTCGTCTGGTCAGCTAACATTACTGCCAAGCAGCTGAATATAGAGTGATATTGTGCTTTTAGCTGACGTGTGTCTCCTCACTGTTTTGAGCGATGCTCCTTCATGTCTATGTAGAGCGAGCACAAGCGCGAGCAACAGGACGCTGACTTTCGTTGACTTAACGGCCACAGGTGTCGCTGTTAACAAACATTTCTGATTCTTACAAACAGTCCCTTTAAAGGGACTGTTTGTAACTTTTTAAGCGTATAAATGTAGCGGGTTGCCACACATGCGCGTTCGCATATGCGCGCTCGTGTGTGGCCGGAGCCTCGTCTCCGCTGCCTGCTTACCTTCACTCAGACAGAGCGCGCGTTCTCGCGTACTCGCTCCACCTCTACTAGACGTGAACGCGCGCTCACTCCACACTGCAGAAGAGTTAGTTTAGCTCTGAGAATATCTAGTGAATGTACAGGGGACGTTTGTGCAGAAATAAATGCTGCAGCTCCTCCAGACCAACAGAGGTTTCCCGTGTCTTGTGAAGTGACGGGGCTCCTCCACGTGTTACGTTATCGTCTCGTTACCGACCGGGTGCCGGTGTCTCCCTGCGGCTGCCGGCTGCGGTCGGGAGGCGATAACGTAACTCGTTGAGGAGCCCTGCTGCCTGAGCCTGCGCTGAGGCAGGAAAAGCCAACACTAGGATCAGCAGTGATTCATGGAGAGACCTTTGTCTGGTCAGCTAACATTACTGCCAAGCAGCTGAAATATAGAGTGATATTGTGCTTTTA
>CAKAKR010046242.1:0-23685 GCA_916700685.1 Adelosebastes latens | reverse complement strand
AAACTTTAAGCTAGAAGAGTGCCTTGGACCCTCCTTCTTTTGTGAACTCTTGTGTTCCCTACCAAAGAGCACCGTCATTACACTTGTTTGAACTTCCGAGCGCTCCAGACCTTTTCTCTTTCTTGCTTAATTTAAATGTTTGATAATCTGTAATAGAATAAAATATTCAAAAATGTACACAGCTCTGATGAGGCGTCTAACATTAAAACTCGAGTCCAATCCAAATTTCCCACTGTCTTTATTTACAGTACATAAATGGAAATTTACTATGACTGCTGTCGGCTTCAGAACAAACTAAAATAAAAAGGGGAAGTCTGTAAATACACACAGCATTGGTGCAAGGAAACACACAACAGCATCAACTATTTTTTTTCCCTGCACTACAAAGCAAAAAAAGGCAATATCATTACAAGTTATAGATCTGTAATGTTTTACTCTGACAATAAGCGATGCTTATTAAACATGAATCTAGAGTTCACATCCCACGTATCGTACATCGACATATACAGCCTGGACATAGACGAGAGACTAAGTCTTCTGCTTAACTTTGTACTGAGTGCTGCTGTGATCCAAAAATATATAAATTGTATTTAGCGAGACATCTTTATCTGGCACCGAGCACTTTGTATTGTGAGCACTGTCAGATGTGAGATCAGTCATGCATCACATTGACATTACACAATCAACCTGAGAATAGGAAGTCTTCTTAGAGACGGTTGTGGCAGGTTTAAGCAACAGTTCGGTAATTACAGAATATACAAACCAGCCTTGTTCCACTATTGTAATAAAGTCCCACATTTACCGGTTCCATTCCCTGCAGAAACAGCTATCTGTTGAACAGTGATGGTGATGTCATCGAACCTGAATGAACTTGGGCAATACAGCCTATGGGACCGATTTACTCGTCGAGGCCCTCGTCATCTTCTTCCACCTCGCCCTTCATGTCCACCTCGCTCGTGTCTGAGAACTCGTGCAGCAGGACGTACTCGCGGCTGCTGAAGCCAAACTTGATAACGTCTTTTTCTTTGAGCTCGTAATAGCGCTGGGACTCGATGCGCTGGTTGTTCAGGTAGGTGCCGTTGCCGGAACCCAGGTCGATGATGTAAGGCCGTACCCTGCGGCCACTGGTGCCATCTGCACGTGTAAACGGCATCAGTCTACAGAGACACAGACAGAAAGGTGGAGAGTAATGCAACATGGAATGGAGTTTTGTCTAAATCATACAGATTGAAGTTGAGGATTTCTTAAGCATAGCAAAGTAAAACACCTTAGCTGACGGCTGTTATTCTTACCTATACTGGAATACTGCATGTTGCTTGGAGCAGGATGGGTGGTCAATGGGGATATCAGCGATTTTTCTCTGCCGCCCCAACAAATAGGCACTCTGTCTGTGAATGTACATGACTGGAAGAGGTTCATCATTCTTGAAAGGGTACAGTCGCCATCTGCGCTTGGGAATGCGAGCCTCCGGTGGCTCGTTGTACTTGATCACCACGCCCCGGAATGTGTTCGTATCTTCTGTCAGCGCCCCCGACAGTCCAAAGTTGGGTTTCTCTTTCTCAACAGGTGGCTCATTTGGGTCGTCACTCCCTCCCTCAGACTGTCCAAAATCTTGCTCTTGGTTTTCTTCACGCCGCTGGCGGTTTTCTCTGCGCCGCTCGTCGTGCTGCTGTCTCTCAGCTTGTTGAGAGGTGAGCGCTTCTCGCTCTCTGTGTCTGTCTCTGCCGCGCTCTCTCTCCCGCGGTCTGTCTGACTCCCACCTGCTCCGCCTCTCCTCCGGCTGATCGTTTCTTCTCCTCCGCTCATCGCCGCTAGCCCGATGCTCCTCCCGCTCCTGTGAGATTTTTTGGAAAGAAGACAGTTAAAGAATGAAGATTAGTCAAGGACAAACTTGCACGGTTACGTTTTTTTACAGGCATTATCATTACAGAAGTTATATCGATAGCTGGCTAGCTAGACAGATAAATAGCTAGATAGATACTTTATTAATCCCAGCGAGAAATTTCTGTTAAAGCAGCTTAGCAAAAAAGATAAAGATAATGTGCAAAATAACTGTATAATACTTAGCAATACAATAACTTATCAATATAGAAAACTCAGCAAAACTTGTATTACATTCAGTCGGACTGACAGGATGGAAACAGGACCATTGTTTTGCCACTGTTGTATCTGGCATATGACACTGATCCCATGGAAATACACCAAATAACACTGGTAGTCATGAGACTGTTATACTTGCAGATCATTACCTCTCATAGGCATGTGTCATGTGCTAATACCTTTGTGGTAGCTATGATATCTGGCCCACAGTAGCCAAATATATACTCTGTGCATGGCAATCAGAGCCTGTCACACTCAGACCAAGTTTGAATGACAAAACCATTAATATTTTCTATTTTTATAAAGTTGCAAATTGGCATGTTATGGTACCGGTCCAGAAGTTTTTAAATGCACAACACGTCACTGGTTGGCATTAGATGCCAATAGAATTTGTAATACCAGTGTCCAAATGGGTGTATGCCAATGAGAAGTGGTATCCGTCAGTGGATCAGGGGGGCGGCTGTAGCTCAGTGGGTAGAGTGGTCATCCTTTAACCGCAAGATTGGTGATTCGATTTGATTTAAAGCAGTCCACTGCTCCTAATGCTTAGGATGGGTTAAATGCAGAGGTCAAATTTCATGTATGTACCTGTATGTATATGATGAATACAATAAAGTTTAAAGGTACAGTGTGTAGGATTTGGCGGCATCTAGTGGTGGCCTCTAGTGGCCTGTCAGAACCAGTGTGCTGTTGGGAAGAGGTGGTCTCCACTGGTATAACAACTGCCACTCAAACAGTGAATTACTCCTATAGCCACGTTTCGGTCTTTATTAAAGCTGTATGGCATCTTTTTTTTAAATAATTTAGAACCTAATCACCCGCTTTATTTTGACATCAGCAGCACCACGATGGGGCGGAGTGCGACTTCTTCTGTTTCTGGGTGATCTGCTGCTTCGTCTGACGGGAGATGATGTCTCTCTTCTAGCTGGTGAACGGTCCCTCGTCGTCCTGGCAGGTGACCTACATGAAAAAAACAGAAAAAGAAGAGGCCCTTAAATTACTTTCAAGAAGAACAAGACGGACTGTTAATGTATGATTGAGTTACAAGGCAGTATGTGAAAAGGTATCAGCTATTTAAAAAAAAAAAAAAAAAAGTAAATGCAGTATACAATGTGTAATATAAAATCCTTTTCACCACAGGGGCAGCCTTTGAGAGTGAGCCCTCAGCTGCCTGCCAGCTCTAGCCCTGTTCCACCACCTCCTAAACCAAAATCAGCCTCTACTGATGGCCCTAAGCAGGAAATTGAGGAGATCCAGAACGCCATCCTGTCTTGAGATGTGATTTGAAAGACTCCGTAGAGAAAACCCCCCACTAAAAACAAGCAACAACAGCGAAGTGATATGACGAGTATTTACCTGCTCGTTCTTCTCCTCTGTGGACTTGAGTTGCCGCTGGATCTGGCAGGTGACCTACATGAAAAAACAGAAAAAGAAGAGGCCCCTTAAATTACTTCCAAGAAGACAAACTGTCAAAAATATTGCCGTGTAGATGGAGCTAGTATGGGCTGTAGCTGCGTTTGTTAAAGACTAGCGAGCAAAAACAGCTAATAATGACTTACTGCCGTTTGTTGTGTCTGTCAAAGTAATAAAAACAAACCACTAAAAACACGTTTTTGATGACTATTTATCTAACATACCTGCTCGTTCTTCTCCTCTGTGGACTTGAGGGGCCGCTGGATCTGGCAGGTGACCTACATGAAAAAACAGAAAAAGAAGAGGCCCTTAAATTACTTCCAAGAAGACAAACTGTCAACATATTGTCGTGTTGATGAAGCTAATATGGGCTGTAGCTGCGTTTGTTAAAGGCTAGTTTTAGCTAATAATGACTTACTGGCGTTTGTTGTGTCTGTCAAAGTAAAAAAAACACAAACCACTAAAAACAAGCAACAAAAGCAAAGTGATATAATGACTATTTATCGGAAAATACCTGCTCGTTCCGTCTGCCAACTCTAGCCCTGTTCCTTCACCTCCTAAACCAAAAACAGCCTCTACTGATGGCTCCAAGCAGGAAAATGAGGATATCCTGAACGCCATCCTTCCACCCAGGTATAGCTCTTCCTATCAAAAATATGGGGTCGCACTGTAAAGGACAGAGGGTGTCGTATCCTGTACAGATTGTAAAGCCCCCTGAGGCGAACTTGTGATTTTGGGCTATATGAATAAAATTGACTTGCCTCGTCCTGGCAGGTGACCTACATACTCAAGTGTGAAACAAACTTCCAGATGAGTTCGAAGATGCACCAACAGTGGCCACTTTCAAATCTAGATTCAAGACCAAACTGTTCTCAGACGCTTTTCTTAATTGATCAAATGCTGTCTTTTTTATTGTTTTTATTATCCTTTTAATTTTTTTCTTTTAACTTATACTTTTATATTCTTTTATTCATTGTTATCTTATGCACTTTGTGCTCTTTTATCTTGCTTTTATATATGTAAAGCACTTTGAATTGCCTTTGTGTATTAAATGTGCTATATAAATAAACTTGCCTTGCCTACATGAAGAAAAAAACAGAAAAAGAAGAGGCCCCTTAAATTACTTTCAAGAAGACTCAAAATATTGCCGTGTAGATGGAACTAGTATGGGCTGTAGCTGCGTTTGTTAAAGACTAGCGGGCAAAACCAGCTAATAATGACTTACTGGCGTTTGTTGTGTCTGTCAAAGTGAAAAAAACAAACCACTAAAAACACGTTTTTGATGACTATTTATCTAACATACCTGCTCGTTCTTCTCCTCTGTGGACTTGAGGGGCCGCTGGATTTCGCAGGTGACCTACATGAAAAAACAGAAAAGGAAGAGGCCCCTGAAATTACTTCCAAGAAAAAAAACTGTCAACATATTGTCGTGTAGATGAAGCTAATATGGGCTGTAGCTGCGTTTGTTAAAGGCTAGTTTTAGCTAATAATGACTTACTGGCGTTTGTTGTGTCTGTCAAAGTGATAAAAACAAAACACTAAAAAAACGTTTTTGATGAGTATTTATGGAACATACCTGCTGGTTCTCCTCCTCTGTGGACTGGAGGTGCCGCTGGATCTGGACCTGGAGCGGCCTGATGTCTGTGGCCTAACAGGACTCAGCTCCTCCTGCTTTACCGTCACTTTGGCCTCCCGCTCCGGAGACTCCCGTCTCCTGTGTCGCTTCTCTTTGGTCATTCTTAATATATATATATATTGTAGACTATAATCCAACCGTTATGTAACTAAACACACATCTCTGTGCGCCCCAAAAGCATTTATAAAAACACAAAAGCAAACTCACAAAAAACCGTCGTGGTTACAAACTTCCGACTGTTGTGCTCGAATTTACTCACTTCCGTTTCCGGTGGTGCGCCCGAGGAATTTGTGTCGATATTGTCCAGCTACCAAACCTTTTGGTTCCGTATGACGTATGCGTATTATTATGTACGGTATATCTTGAATAAAGCAAGTGTTGTTTAAAACGACGAAAAAAACATTTTTTAAAACATAAAGAGGCACGTTGTAAGGCGTAAAACGGGACATAACATTAAACTCACACACCAAGGAGGAAGTAAAACCCAGCAGCGCTTTAGCAGTCTTCTTTTTGTTGTTGTGCTGATTCTAATATATTTTAACAAGAAAAATAAAATAAAAAATGAACATTTGTGTGAACCAAACCGCTGATTCCAGTCGGACAAAACTAAAATGGAACACCGGGGACGCTGTTGCCATGACAACGCAAACCATAACCACCAGACTTTTTTGTCAGCAGCAACAACAACACAGATATATTCCTGTAAACTGAAGCCCCACAACAACAAGAAGCTTCTGGATTTAAGTACGATAGTTTTATTATTTTCATAGTGAACAAAACAAAATGATTCCACCCGCAGAGTCTCTCCTGAGATACGACAATCCAGTTTTGGTCACGAAAAGCACAGACAGGAAATCACCAAAGGTGAGTTTTGCCAGGTAACTAACTCCAACAGAGTTTAGTTTAGTTAGGGATTGAAGTGGTGGCAGGCAGGGAGGAGAAATACAGGACATCAATACAGAATAGAATAGATTATTTACAAACTATTTGCAAATAGTTGTAGTTAGATATGCTGATATGTTACAACCAGGGAATGAAATCAGCACCTGCCACCTGCCAAATAACAAATAACAGGGTAAATGTTGGCTGTGGCGGGTAAAAATTTCAGGTCACCTGCCACCACGTCAGACAGGCTTTCCTTATATTAAGAAATATAATTCTTAAAAGCAATATAAAGCCTAAATTAAATATATGGTAACACTTCATTTTACAGGTCTGCTATTTCTCAATAGCTGGTAATTTATTTAATACATTTCCAGGAAAAGAATACAAAGTTAATTGTTTTGCTTTATTTCCATGTCTGCTGGTAAAAAGATAATAATTAGCAAATAACTTCTTTGAAATTTCTTAAAAAAACTCCCTGAATCATGACATTAGCTACCAGGTTACATTTGTTTAGACAATAAAAGTCGCACAATGGTGAGATTAATAGTGTCTTCTATTAGTTTTGGTTTTCCATGTCCGATGAAGATCAGCGCTTCTCAAGCCTAAGGGCCCTATTTTAACAATTATATACTATTTTAGCATATAATTGTTAAATTATGTTTATAATAAAGTAATTTTCGATAAATATTGAGGTTAATATTGGGGTAATTGGGGCAATAATAATAATGGCAGTAATTCCAAAGAAATTTCAAATAGGTTACTTGCTAATTATCACCTAATTACCATGAAATTTGTGGACCTGTAAAATTAAGTGTTACCAAATACAGTCATGGATTAAGGTTACATGATATATTCCATAATTCTACAGTCTGGTACCACTGACTCAGTGTTTACAATTTTTAAGCGTTCTACCTAGATTTCAGAAGTGGCAGACAAAAAAAACGAGTGGTTGGTAGAAATGTTCAGTGACCTGGCACAGTGGCAGATGAGTAAAAGTTTAATTTCAGACCCTGGTTACAACTATGAAAAGAAAGAACAGCTTTTGTGCTGTGACGCTAGTAACGATTGGGCTCACTTGTCTGAATGACAAGTGCCTGAAAAAGCTTAATATTAAACCTGAGTCATGTTTATTAAATTAGATGATATTCATTTTAAGGCTGTCAATCGATTAAAATATTTAATTGCAATTAATGGCATGATTGTCCATAGTTAATCACGCTTAATTGCAGATTACTCACACATTTTTTAATCTGTTCAAAATGTAACCTTAAAGGGAGATTTGTCAAGTATTTAATACTCTTATCAACATGGGAGTGGGCAAATATGCTTGCTTTATGCAAATGTATGTATATATTTATTATTGGAAATCAATTAACAACACTAAACAATGACAAATATTGTCCAGAAACCCTCTCAGGTACTGCATTTAGCATAGAAAATATGCTCAAATCATAACATGGCAAACTGAAGCCCAAAAGGCAACAACAGCTGTCAGTGTGTCAGTGTGCTGACTTGACTATGACTTGCCCAAACTGCATGTGATTATCATAAAGTGGGCATGTCTGTAAAGGGGAGACTCGTGGGTACCCATAGAACCCATTTTCATTCACATATCTTGAGGTCAGAGGTCAAGGGACCCTTTTGAGAATGGCCATGCCAGTGTTTCCTCGACAAAATTTAGCGCAAGTTGGGAGCGTTAACTTCCTTTGAGACAAGCTAGTATGACATGGTTGGCACCAATGGGTTTTCTAGTTTCATATGATGACAGTATCTTTGCTCTAGCTTTAAAACTGAGCCTGCTACAACCTAAAAATGGCAAGTTGCGTTAACGCATTAAAGAAGTTAGTGGCGTTAAAAATTGTAACTGTAAAAATTGTATTCATATTTGATTAATCTATTTGATCTAAAGAGGTCTGTAAACTCTGCTTGCCTGTAGCACTCACTGCCTGGACATGGAGCAAGCACTGACATTGCAGCAGCTACATTCTTTGTCTGTGTGGCAACATCAGCATGACAACATCTGCAAGACTGAACTACTGCTGTTATTAGCCTAATGTCCTTTACTTCTACATGATGGCACAGCTTGGGTGTGAAACCGGTCTGTTAATGTATGATTGAGTTACAAGGCAGTATGTGAAAAGGTATCAGCTATTTAAAAAAAAAAGGAAAAAGTACATGCAGTATACAATGGTAACATAAAATCCTTTTCACTACAGGGGCGGCCTTTGAGAGTGAGCCCTCAGCTGCCTGCCACCTCTAGCCCTGTTCCACCACCTCCTAAACCAAAATCAGCCTCTACTGATGGCCCCAAGCAGGAAAATGACGAGATCCTGAATGCCATCCTTCCACCCAGGTAAAGCTCTTCCCATCAACAATATGGGGTCGCACTGTAAAGGACAGAGGGTATCCTGTACAGATTGTAAAGCCTCCTGAGGCGAATTTGTGATTTTGGGCTAAACGAATAAAATTGCCTTGACAATATATTGTTCAGCAAGTTCAAACAACACTGTCTCTCATTTATCTCAACTTCTGCTATTGCAGGGAATGGATGGAGGGGAACCAACTGTGGGTGCAGCAAGTGTCCAGTACACCTTGTACAAGAGCAGATGTTATTCGCCTGGAGGAACAGCAGGACATAAAGCTGCAGCAAAGGCAGGCTAGAGAGACAGGGATCTGCCCTGTCCGCAGGGAACTCTATTCCCAGTGCTTTGGTAAGGAGGAGGCTGAGATGCTGGTGGTCACTGAGGTCCATCAATGATGGATTAACACACAGACGATACATACAGAGATTAAAGGACATGTATTATAGTTAGTTTTGTGATCGATATGGCTGGATTTTTTTTTATTTTTATTTGGAGCTGCAATGATTAATGGATTAATCAATTAGTTGTCAAACATTAAGTTAATCGCCAACTATTTTGATTATCGATTAATCAGTAAAAAGCTTCTTAAATGTGAATATTTTCTGGTTTCTTTGCTCCTCTATGACAGTAAACTGAATATCTTTGAGTTGTGGACAAAAGGAGACATTTGAGGACGTCATCTTGGGTTTTGGGAAACACCAATTGACATTTTTCACCCTTTTCTGCCATTTTTTAGACCAAACAATTAGGGATGCACCAATACCGAATTGGATATCGGGCCGATGCGGACTCAAATAGCTGGATCAGGTATCAGTGATAATATGGCTGATCTATTAAATTCAATGTTTATATACTATATACCGCAATTTAATTGCTGTTTGAGTTTTGACCAATTTGTTGCTGTACGATTTATTTTAATTTTAAATAACAATTCAGTAAATGCATATCTATGTATTTATTTGTTACGTTTGTTTTAAAGTTAGGAAAGCAATTTTTAAGTCAGGCCTGATGTTCCCTTACATATAAAAGAATGATCTCAGTCACTTCCACACAGTGACACATACAGTTTATTAATTAAACACTGGAATCATATTGGTACTCTGTATCGGCTGATACCCAAAGGCCAGGTGTCGCCATCAGTATCAGGACTAAAAAAGTCAGCTCGGTGCATCCCTACAAACAATTAATCGAGGAAAAAAATCTACAGAACAATCGACAATGAAAATAATCGTTAGTTGCAGCCCTAGATGGAACCACCTATATTCCAATAAAGGCACATTTTCACTCGCATCAACATGAACTTAATTGTCTGATCCTCCTGATTTTCTATTTCTTTAAGATGAGCTGATCAGACAGGTGACCATCAACTGTGCTGAGAGGGGTCTGGTGCTGTTGAGGGTCAGAGATGAGATTCAGATGACCATTGCTGCGTACCAGACGCTGTACGAAAGCAGCGTGGCATTTGGGATGAGGAAAGCACTGCAGGCTGAGCAGGGCAAAGCTGACATGGAGAAAACAGTAAGGACATTTAGTTATTTGTTTTGACTTACACCAACCAATGGCATACAGGGCACGGGGACCCAAATATCTGAATTTTTGCCCCACTTCATTTCGCTCATCTAAAGCCATAGGAACACAGTTATAACCTGTTTTTCAGCAAGGTATCCAGCAGAGAGCACCATTTCACTTTAAGAGTTCTTGTAAAATAAGAATGGTGGAAGTCCTCTACATAATTGATCCTGCGTCTGGAACAAACTTACAAGTGTGTCTCATTACATACCTAGATTTCGGACCTGGAGGATGAGAAACAAGATCTGAGGAAGCAACTGAACGAGCAGATAGCTAAATGCGATGCAATTGAAAAGAGAGAAAATGAAAGGCGACAGATGGAGGAAAAGAAGCACACTGAAGAGATCCAGTTCCTGAAGAGAACCAACCAGCAGCTCAAGGTGATGTTTCATAATTACACACCAAAGAAACAAATCTTCTTTTAGATTTAGCACCAATAGTAGCTGTGTTGCCTTGTCTTAAGATTTTAATATTTGTCTTCCTATTCAGACCCAACTGGAAGGGATCATTACACCCAAGAAGTAACTCCGCCAAACTGAGAAGAACAAGAACTGAGTTGCCATTTCCCAGTACAGGATGTTAACTAAATGTCTAAATGATATCAATTAAAGTAAACTTAACTGAGTGTAATTAGCACATATTTTATTACAGCATGGCATGACAAGTACAGTTCAATCAGTAAACTGTACATTTCTCTTGAACATCAAAAGAGCATTACACCTGTAAATGATGAATGAAATGTCATTCAAAAACAGTTCTGGGTTGAAGGGAAAAAGAAAGTTGAGATACAAACAAGTTGTTTCCCCAGAAGGACAGTCAAGGTCAAGATAAGGCATCAAGTGGCCACTTGATAAAGACCATTTAACACTTAGTCAGCACTCCACCTTCTATCAACTCTACACTTTCGATAAAAACGTGGCCTTTTTGGCTAGTTTAAATAAAGATTTATTACAAATGTTGTGTTTTACGAGTCCGGTCTAGTGCTTTGGTCTTTTGGCCTTTTTGCCCTCTGTGGCTGCTGCTGGGGCCTTCCTGTTCTTGTTCTTGTTCTTCACATTGTGTGTTTCGTAATAGCGCACGCCAACTTTCTTCACCCTCGTAGCGCGGTCCATCGCTCTTCTCTGTAGAGATAAATAAAGAGAACAGAGAAAAAATTTGCTTTTCATCTCCATTCGTGTTACATCAGTAAGGGGCCGTTCACATGCCGGATATCGGTGAGAATGGGGCCGATCTATTCAATTCAATTTTACAGTATGTTTATAGATATACATATTATATTATATACAGACCCAACATTCCTTATTCGTCAGAGGAATAGACATTCACGAAACGCGTCGACCAAGAGAGATCTGTTTGACGTCAGAGAGAACAAACACTGCATACCTGTTTAGACGTCAGTCTGTGGGATGGGGCGGACTCCTCGTCCTCCTCAGCTTTCCTCTTCTTGCTCCTCTGGGTTGCATCTGAATTCAAACAAAGATTGACAACTCTGATGTCAGTGCCTGGCTGGATCTCAAGGTCGGCCTGACCTACCCAGTTTGCATGGCTACAGGCAAATACCGCACAAATCAGTATTTATGTGTTTCTGTGTTGAGGGAAATACATCATCATACCAGTATGATGGCATGCTTGTGTGCTTTTTATTTTGTTCTGAGGAACTGTGAAAGTTTTTTTGGACCCTAACCAAATCTGATCCATCTTCCAAAAAAGTTCTACATTCAGCACCATACAAAGTCATGACAAAACGTGGTGATTGACTACCTTTCTGCTGTGCTTGCTTTGCTGCTGCCGCTTGTTTAGTCTTGATGTCCGTGAACGCTTTGTCAGAAAGAGCCTTAGGTATCCTGTCCAAAGAAGAAAGCAAAAAAAGTAAATCATTACCCAACAAAGCAGACGGTTTACTCCTGTTGGGATCTGTTGAAATGAACTGATTAAATTAGGTCTCAGAGTGTCTATACAACAAGAGATTAAAGAACATGACATGCAAAAGTTATGGAAGCACCTAAAATGTTACATTACTGAATAAAAGAAATTCGGGCAATACACAAAACAAAGACAACATGTGAGTGAGGTTTGAGAGCAGACGGACCGGATTGCAGAGAAGCGTTTGGATTTGGCCCGGTCCAGGAAATGCTTGTACTTAGAGATCTTGTCATCCAGCTCACGAATCACCTCGCGTGAACTCTTGCTGCTGTTTGCTTTGCCAGTCTGAGCGGTTGTTGGATCGGAGCCCACAGGCTCTCCATCGGCTGGTTCAACATTGGACCCGTCTTCCTCCCCGCCCTCCTCTTCTCCTTCTTCACCGTCTTCCTCGCCATCGGAGCCAGATAAGTCAGACAGCCCCAGGTCAGGCATCTCCACAGGAACCATGTCTTGCTCGCTGAACTCGGGTGCCACGTTGATCTTGCCGAAGTTCTGTCGCACGTTAGACAGAATCTTCTGGACCTGCTCCTTCTGTCTCTGCTGCCGCTGCAGCTGTTGCTCATGTTCCTCCGAGATGGCGTCCGGATTGTCCGGCTGTTCCTCCTGCACGTTCTCCACTACCTCTGCGGGTCCTTTAACTGGCAACAGTTCCTTGCCCTAGAAAAATGACAGAAACAAAACACAGGTTGACAACATAAAGCACGGGTTGGTGTAGAGAAAAAGTAATTTACTGAAAAAAACACAGGTTTAAAATTCAGTAAACTCTTACCTCATGATCTCCCTCAGGTCCAGGGGGTTTCACAAAGAAGGGGATACGTCCTCTCTGCCAATCATTCAACACCATTTTGGAGACGGTGGAGAGATCTGGCTCACCGCCCTGTACAATACCAACAACACATTGCTCAAGTTTAGGATTTAAAACTAGTGGTTCATATACACATTGCTATTTAACAGAAGGCCGAAAATAGGCCAGATGTATTACTTATGGATTTACTGTTGCACTTCATAAAATGGACAATTAAAATACTTAAAAAGGTCGGGTTTGTATATATAAAAATCAAATGCTCTGACAAAAAAAAAAAGAAATAAATCAGGTATCTGTAGCTATCGTAGGACTGTAATAAACCCGTCTAATCATTTCAGTCGGCCCGAATGTTTATGTTCGTAATGATAATTTTGGGGGAGTGGCTTTGGAGGGAGGCCTGAAGGGACGAGCTGTCAGTGTTGCCGACTTGGCCACTTTCTTGCTAGATTTAGGGACTTTTGGAGTTAGTGCTGTTAGGTGCTTTAATTGGAAAAGTGTTGGCAACACTCGGCTCGATTTTTTAAAGCCTGAAAACAGAACCATGAGGAGGTGCAGAAGTGTAGTTTTCTCTCAAAGCACTTGAATTACAATATGCTGAAAGGTTATTATGGAATTTTTGCCCAATGATGCCAAAAACATTCTGCCTACCCCCGCTTTAAGGTCCTACAAGCAAGAAAATAAAAGAGGAAAATTCAGACCTTCAGAAGTTTCCCAGTGCGAAATGCAAGCTTCTCCAGGAAGTTTTCAGCAGAGGTCCAGGTGGGGATGCGGTATGTCTTCTGGATGTATTCTGGCTTGGCCCGCTCCAGTACGGCCCCAATGTGCTCCTCTGGGTTCTTGATCTTCTCCACTTGAACCTTTGGGAGGAAGGGGAATAAAAAGGCGTGCAGTTTGAGATATGAACGTGCAACCTTTCAGTTACGGGGACTGCGTGGCCTAAATGTTAAACCCAGGATCTGGAAAAAGGATCTCGAGGATCAGAATCGGAGCTGATTAGGACATTTTTTTAACAGCCGGGTATTAGCAAGAGGAATCCACTTCCAATTCTTTGGTCACATTCCAGGTACAGAGTTGTCAAATATGCCACATTAACAGTTACTGGGACATTGTGTCTACTGTTTTCCAGTGCTACGAGGAGCAGAAATGAAATTTAATTCACCCCCATTGTATTGGAGTGGTAGCAGAAGAATGCGAGGCAGGTATCACAAAACTTTGGTAGACAAAAGAAAAAAAAAAAGAGAGACTTACCACTCCTTTCAGGACAATATCAGATTCACTGTCTTCTGAAGGGTAGACAACACCAGGACAGTCAATGAGGAAGATGCGCCTCATCAAAGTGATGTACTGCCACACCTAAAAAAGGGAGGACATCAATGTTTGTCTATATGGTCAAATCATTCACAAACTTGACCTTAATGATATAAAAAGATGTATCAACTTAGGGCTGGGCAATATATTGATATTATATCAATATTGTGATATGAGACTAGATGTCGTTTTACTTTTTGGATATCGAAATATGGCATAAGTGCCACGCATTACAGTAAAGTGATGTAATTGTCTGAACTTTTTTGAATGCAGCAAAAGTCAACCCTACAATATTGTCGCAATATCGATATCGAGGTATTTGGTCAAAAATATTGGGATATTTGATTTTCTCCATAATTGCCCAGACCTACGTCAACCATGAAGGGTGGGGAAGCAAAACAAAGACCGTTTTGAATCTGGGCAAGAACTGCGATAACGTCTTCTTTTGTTTTTTCCTTATGCTACAAACAATCTCCCCTTCACAATTGGTTCAGGGATTGTATTGTAACTTCTCACATGAACACACATCCATTTTAACAAAAGGAGGATTGAGGGTTAAAGCAAGGGTGCAGATCGTGAGCTTGTCAAATAGTGTTGAGTGAGAATCAAAGACAAGGTGTGAAATAAAGGAGTGCTGGCCACACGCCCATCAGATTCATTGGCTGGGCGTGCTTCTTTCCCGCTGACCCCGCTGTGGACATTGGAGTTTTCAGACCCTTCTTCGTTTCCAAACAGGATAAGCGGCCCCAGAAAGAGGAAATTAAGGATAAAAACGGTTGTTGTTCTTTCTCTTGGCCCAGTCTCCCCTTAGATTTTCAGCTATATAGTTAAGAACTCGGAGCCAGCTACTTCTGTTGTTGCAGCTACAAACAATTACCAAGTTAAGAGGAGTAACATGCATCTTTTCACCTCACATCACCTTCCCGCTGAATCTGAGCTCTGATCTCCTTTTCACGCTACACACAAAAATACCATTCCCTTCTTTGCTCCTATCCTTATTTTATTAGTAATGTTTATGTACTACTGGGGAGCGCTTTATCCACAGTGACGACCCCATCGCCTTAATGAAAAGTTAAGAGGTTTTTAAATAGAAGTGCTCGGAGCGGCTGCACAAAAAAGTCAGAGCGCTCTGAAAAGAGATGCTCATTGAGAACAATTGAAAAAAGACGCTGGCACTCAGAAAAATGCGCTATATTGACACACAGCCTTAACCTTCAGAATTCAGATTCATAATTTTCATTAAACAAGAATCGAAAACTATAGTTTCCTGTTGTCCTTTTTACAGGAATGTCCACTGCAGTGCGTACTAGACAGACTTTTCATCAGTCGTATTGCTCTGTTGCATATCACAGGTTTACATTTAGTTTGCACGGCTGAGATGACACTCGAAACGTACCTTTGTTTCTCCGGCGAGGGGCGCCACATTGCAGACCTTCTTGGACCGCAGTGTGTTGATGACTGAGCTCTTACCCACATTAGGGTAGCCAATGAAACCCACACTGATCTGCTTCTTGTCTGTGTGGAGCTGTGGGAGGCAAACAAATAAAGTCAAACTGTTGTGTTTCCTAAACAACAACCTCAGTCTGTCCTGGGTTCATGGAGGTAATCTTAGATGGGTCTCTGTTGCCATTAGCAATAAGTGAACTTGTCATCACTCCAGAACTACAATTTAGTTTACCAAAGGATATCTTAAAAAGGATTTGATATGTAAATAAAACAATCACAAAGCCCTTTTAAAACAAGAGATATAGCCATCTTGTATTATTGTCCCAGGAGGTGAACTATAAAGGCTGTTTTGGAACACTATTTTCACCTTGTTATCTCCCTAATTTTTGGCGAATGTGGTCCAACAGAAAAAAAACGTATACAAGTTTTTCTGTCTTTCTCATAACAGTCTCTTTAAATCATAATATTAAATCTAACAAGAACATTCCCATCGAATATCAAACCCTTTCAGATCTTTTAAGTCCCACACTTCCACAGCCGTCACATAGCATGTTCAGGTCTAAGGGTGGGTGATACAGACAAAACCTTTCATTGCGGTAGAGGTAATTTTATGTCAGGTTAGCAGTATACGCTATAATGTAGTTTTTCGTAGGGTTTGGAAATTTGATTAAGGAACTATTCTTAGATAAAATATCTAAAAGAATGCCTTTTGACTACTCCATTGAATTATCTATGTGACAAATTAAGGCAAATTTAATTTCAGCATTGCCCACAATGGCCTTATACAGCAACAGATATAAAATGATAGCTATAAAAAAAGCATCTTTGATGTATACATATTCTTTACTGAGGAGCTGTGATTGCTCTTATCTCGCAATTTCTATACAGTATTAAGAACTAAATTGTGATTATAATAAAATCTAAATAATGAATAATATTGTATAAAATCTAAATAATGAATAATATTGTATAAACCATTTCCCTCTATACACTATATGGCATACTTTTGGATTGGGTATTTAAACTGAACCCCCAAGCACTAACATCATGAATTATAGATAGTACTTGTTTTCATAAGTAAATCTATAAATAAATAGTACACTCATAAATCAAAGAGGGCGCGATTTGAATATCCAAGACCTTATATTAAAAAGCAAATAAATAGTTCTGTTGCAGATAAAAATGATTTCACTAACTGGACAATACGCTGAAGGACATAAAGGCAAAACGTTATGGTTTCTGTGATGGTTACTGATGCAGTAAATGGTTTTCTGCTCATGATAAATCAAATATATTTTGAATTTAAAGCATGTGCTTACCTTGCCAAACTGCCTGAGCAGCTGGATGAGGGAGCCCTTACCAAACGAGTTGGTGAGGCTGGCATGGAAAGCCAGAGTCGGGTACTCTTGGGATAAAACAGCTACCCACCGTTTCTGGTTTCGAAATTGAGACAAAGAGACAGTCACACAATTTAATATTATGAAATAACAGACACAATCACTCCTAATGAAATGGGAACCAAAGATGAACATGTTGTAGATGTCTTACCGTGACCCAGGCGGGGATGAGGTCACACTTGTTTAGAACAAAGATCAGATGTTTCCAAGATTTCTCTTTCTTCATATATGACTCTATGCTCTTGGAGCGCGTTCCCATGGGATCACGGGCATCCAGCACTTGGATGATGACATCTGATGAGTCGATCACCTTTTAAAAGAAAACATTCAGGAATGCAGAATGACCCCACAACACTTCAGTGTACCAACTAGGGATGGGAACAAAAAAAAAAATTCACCTGCGTATCGCGTTTTTAAAAAAAAAGATTTTGATATTGATTTTTTAATGCCAGAATAAATACATTTGCTTCATTTGAGTCTATGCGGACGTAGGAGGAAGTTACTGCTTTTATTGTTGTAGTCTGAGCAACGTTACGCCATAACCGTTCAGTATGTTGTCAGTATTTTTGCTATATCAATTTAGAGATTTTCCAAGGTAAAAGTCCCTAGCAGTGTATGATACGTCTTCTTCCCATGGTCTAGTGTTAAAAAAGTTTAAAAAAAATTGTAATAAATCGTAATATCGAATCACAATACATATCGAATCAGCACCCAAGTATTGTGATAGTATGGAATCGGAAGATAGGTGTATCGTCCCAGTCTTAGTACCAACTCTACATTAACACAATGCACTGTGCTGAGAGGAGGATGGAAATTATACCTTGTAAAGTTCTCCCCAGATCCTCTTGGACTGACCCTTTTTGAAGATTTCCTCACGTACTTCCTCCCTGATGCAAAATGAGAATAAAAAAAGCATTACTACATGTAAATATGAAAATTCTTTAACCATGCGTCTGGTCAGTTAGAGTGGATTGATTATAATATCTTCTGTAGGTCTTACCGGACCCCTGTGTCCTCAGTCACCAGGTCTTTGTCGTTGTCTGCATTGTAGGTCTCGCCCGAGGCCTCAGCCTGTTCCAAGAGGTCCTTCATGTCCCCCACCATGAGACTGGGCCTCTTCCTCTGAGCCTTGGGCCCAAATGTGGTCTCAAAACCCTCCGTGTCTAGAATGTGCACCTTGGAGTTCTGCATGTGTAGAAACAAAGAAAAAGATCAGACTTACAGCTCTGACTGTTTATTTTAATCAACAGTAAGCCACCTGAGAGCACCAGTCCAAATTGTCGGAGACCAGCGGGATCGCCGGCGATCCCAACAGACATTACGGTCTTTGAGAGGCTGTAGCGGGCTCACGCTTGAAGCTAGAGATATTGGTATCGTATGAAACTAGACGACTTAAGGAACTGGCATCAACCATGTCATAAAGACCCCCTGTACCCCCCTAAAAAAGGCAAAAATGGGTCTATGTAGGTTCAAGATGAGGACAAGGGATTTCTAGAGATCTTTCATTCAGATTTTTACTTTTTTATTCAGACTTTTTACCTACATGACACAGCTGCACATGGCCTATTCAGCCCAGAGTAGGTCTACATCCAAAAGAATAAGACATGGTATGCTTGAACAGCTAAATAGCTCTGCCATTACGAATATATAGACTGCCTCACAGAGGAAAGGTTTCTGTCAGTGTTGCAACCGATTTTTGATACAGTCAAAGTGATGCAGTCGTTCCAAAAGGTTTCAGACAGAATCACAGAACAAATGCATACAGTAAACAGAGCAACCAAATATGCAACAACTAAGCCAGTGAAAGAGCCACGCCTGTGCCAGGACTGATTAACTGTTCCAATGATTTCAATCACAAGTCATGCCTCTATTGCAACACTGCCGTGAGGGCTGGGGGGTTGTCAGAAACAATAATGCTTAAGGCTTCAGGTTGACTGACTATCTGCCAAGATCTTCTACAGGGTTCTTTGAAGAAGCATTTCACCTACCAAACCACAAACTCTGGTTTAACTCATCTGCCTTCTTAGAATAAGATCTTTATGTCGATTTATCCTAGATTCACCCCTCCTGACAATCAGAGGGGAAATTCGGTCCCAGATTACCTAGTAAAGTGAGGGGTTTAAAGATCCAGTATTAAACCTCCCGAACTGTTCACAGATTCATCGGGGCCGCCCGAACACGTTCGATATTTAGAAGTTAAAACCAGAATGCATGGCACGGCTGCTTACATAGACAATGAATGGGAAGCGTGGAAAGGACGGATGCTGTGGACACGTACCATAAGAGTGGAAAAATGATGCTCTGCATGAGCATTAATGCCACACCGACCTGAGACGCTGCTGGTCACATATACTCATAACGTACACAAGTGAATGTAATGAATGATAAGATGGTGATTGCAATATAACAGGTGCTATTATGACAACTTGTGAATCTCTTTTACATTTCAATTGTCAATTAGATTAAATGTAAAGGAAAGAAATCAGTATCTTTAACAGCTTCAAACTCAGATAAAAATAAAAAATAAAAAAAGACTGTTTCAGACCCAATATGATGGAAAACAACACGGAGAACTGGATGTTATTCAGAATCGTGTTGGTTATGGGGTGGAAAATTTAAAGCCAAGCCAAGTACAGTGCCAATACACTCTGGGTCACGGCGCGGCAGAGTGAGAATTGAATGAGGATTAAAGTGAGGCCTCGTGTTCATCTCACCTCATAAAACCCCAAGAAACAAGCAACTGAGGACAACATGATTCTCTTCTGCACCGAATAATATAAGCCAGGTAAAAACGCCAATAGCTATATATGCCAGTATACGCATAATAAAATTTATAAAAGGTGTTAATTCGCACAAACAATGCAAATCCCTTCTGGAGAGCCTTCCTGGGACCCAAGAACCATTATACAGACCGCAAAGGATAAAACACTCCTTTATACTCACATGGGCTTTGACTCTGTCATGCAAGAGGGACATGGGGAGTTTGCTTTGTCTCATCACCACACGATATGGATCCTTCTGTACGGCTCCCATCTCTTCTTGGAACTTCTGTAGGGACGACTGCTTGATCACACGCGTATTTGCTGAAATACACAATATCGAGATGCAAAGTGTGAACAGTTTAGTTCAAATTACCCATTTTTTTAATCACATTTATAACCACTCGTCTTATTAATTTCCCAATTTTCCATCACACTAGGGCTGGGCGATATGGCCAAAATCTTCTATCACAATACAGGCCATTTCATATCTCGATAACGTTATATAACATCATTAGGATATGCTTATATAGCAACATCATGCTTGACTTAAACATTACTTTCTTAGGTTTGTAAAACAGAATGTAACAAATAAATACATAGATATAGATTTAGTGAATTGTTATTTATTATTAAAATAATAAATCGTATACCAGCAACTTGGTAAAAAAATCTTCAAAATTAACAGGAATTACAAGTCAAGTAGAAAACGTTTTTAATGCAGCAACAAATTGGTCAAAACTTAAACATATACATATATATATATATATATATATATATACATACAGTATATAATGTATATAAACATAAAACTGAAATGAGTAGATCGGCCCCATTGTCACCGATACCTGATCCAACTATTTGAGTCAGTATCGGCCTGATATGCTATATTGGTGAATCCCTAAACAAATTTAATGATTAGGCTACATGCATTGATTGCATTTGAATTAATGAAAACTAATTTTGTGTTAGTTCTCATTTTTCAAACTTGATTTTTTTAAAAAGTGACAGCCCTCATGTCCATCATCAGATACATCTACAGAACTCTTGTTAGTGATGCAGTAATGATAACATTGTTTTAAGCTTTAATGGCCAGCGCTAATTATCTATTGTTTCATATGTAGAACCATTTCATTTATTTTCTGATCCTTACATTTGGCTTGCTCTGTCATTTCTTGATTTATTGAAACAGTTCGATTTTAAATAGTTTTTTATTGTTATTATTTTTGTGTGGAATCCAGGAAGACTAGTTTTGTGTAAGCAAATGGGGATCCAAATAAAGAATATTGTATCATCTTACTAACGTCACCTAATAGTGGTAGTTGGCAGTGGTGCATTTAACACAAACTCTCTTGAAATAGATTTTAATATTGCCAAAATGGTCAGGTTTTAAAAAAAGTTGGCACCTTGTTAATAACCCAGACACTTTTAAATTCTTTATGCAGGAAAAATCCATGTATTGTCTTCTTTACCACCAAACACTTTAATCTATAATCCCCGAAGTAGTAAGTATTTTGAGATTTAGCAACCTGCAGAGCCGGAGAGCACGGCCCCAGCCCAGCAGACCCACAGTTTTAGACGTACGCATGCACGACTTCTGCATGAGACCTGCATCACCCTGTCGGGGTTCATTTTGACAGGCTCACTGTACATTATCCCTTACATAACGTACTCAACATATACAAAAGTTAAGGAAGGGCACTTACTAAACCATTTGATATTGGGTTCCACTCTGGCTACGGTCCCTGGAGACACTGTGGACTGGAACTGTAGAGGTCTGATGACTTTCCCACGGTCATTACTGGGAACAGAAGATCAGTGTCAGTGTGAATAGAATACTTAATGTTTTATTTTTTATCAGCCAATCAGCTGCTCATAAGAATAATTTAAATATTTATCATCAATTACCATCTGAGCTTCTGTCTGTACATATTCAGACGCTTGATGGTGGTTCGGTCCCTCATGTTGTTCCCTCCAGCACCCTTGGCTCGATCTGTGAAAATACATGTACAGTTAATATAACAATCCATTTGCTCAACACACTTTGCTTATCAAAGCACATCAGAGCTGCTTCAGTTAGACATCTTATGGCCAATTAATAATAGCTCTGTTTCCAGACTTTAAGGACAGGTCTGCAGGACAGATAATAATGCACTATACTCATTTTTTGTCTTTTCTGCACTATATTCACTTTTTTTAATAGTCCTGTATCACAGCTGTTACCCTGCACTATATTCAGTTTAAACAGTTTTCTTTATTTCCTTGTATTTTTATATCTGGTATATTTTTTTGTACTTTGCACTACTAGCTTTTTTACTGCCTTTTTACTAACATGTTTTGCACTATGGAACTGTGATGCTGGAAACTTGAATTTCCCTCGGGATCAATACAGTTACTAACTATCTATCTATCTATCTATCTATCTATTAAACACTTCCACTTGACACAAGCCCCTTCCTTTAAAGTTGTGTCAGTGTCACATTTAAAAGGCCTAACTCTAATGAGTTATAGCAGTAGATAAAGTTAAGTTTTAGTTCATTTAACCCGTGTTGTGCGGTTCATTTTGACACATTGCACACTTAATTTCAGTGCCTAGTTTAATCTAACAGAGGTAAATGATCCATAAATGTCTTTTCCAGAGCGTACAATCAGCAGTCTAGCAACAGTTAGCATTAGCTGTAAACAAACACGGTGCATGGAGAATGGAAAGGGTTTATCTCACCAGGGTTGCTGCTGGAGGTCGAGGGGTTTATCGAGCTTTTCCCCTTGAACAGAGGCTTCACCATCTTGACTGTTTAGTGGGCAAAAGCCTTCCCCAAACAAAAAATGAACAGACCACACGACGGTGTCTGAAAGCTGAAGTTTAGTTGCTGTTATTCCCTTCAACTCGACACTGTACACCCGCACACGTGTTGTTACGGTGGAGCCGGAAGGACGTCATCAAGGAGCGACAGCGACAAGAGAGCTTCTCCAGCATGCATGTGCTGTACTGTCTGAAACATCCATGTGCACTGTACATACCTGTAATACATCCATGTGTACTGTACATACATACTGTATAAATTACCTTGTGTAAAATTCTTAGTAGTTGTGTAAAATGGCTTAATCTAAACTTAAAATTTTAGACGCAATGTTTTGTTTTTTATTGAAGAAAGTTAATTTAAAAACATTAAGGCATTGTAATCTAAACTCAATACTTCTAACATACAAGGCTCAATTGGATAGGAAAGATAACTTAAATTTAAAAAATATATATATATAATAACAAAAATAAAAGTATATATAATAAATACAATATAGTGCAGGGTAACAGCTGTTATACACGACTATTAAAAAAGTGAATGTACATACATAGCCTACAGTTGTGTAGAATGGCTTCATCTAAAGTTTAAGCGATTTTAAGATGTATTCTGAAAAATTAACTACAGTTGTGCAAATTTTTTTTTTATACTTTATTTTTTCAAGGTTGTTTTCATATATGCAATTTACAGTTCGTAATTACAATAGTTTATAAACCAATTTTAAGTAGATGAGCTTATAGACAAACTCATTAAGTACACTAGAGAAAACAACTTCAACATTCAAAATTTAAATAAAATTAAGAAAATAAATAATATTAATAATAAAAAGAAAGAATAGAGTTAAAAAAACAAAACAAACCAAAAAAAAACACACATAACAAAACAAACAAACCCATGAATTTTTTTGAATGTTTTTATTGAAGATAATTCATTTACAAACATTAAGGCATTGTAATATAAACTCAATACTTCTAACATACAAGGCACAATTGGATAGGAAAGATAACTTAAATTATAACAAAAATAATATAATAACAAAAATAAAAGAGGGTAGAAAATAATTCAAGGAACAAAAAAAGAAATGCATAAATAAATAAATAAATAATAATAAGACTGCACTCTTCCATAGTAGCTCTAGGGGTCATCATCATATATAGGATAGGAAAGATAACTTAAATTATAAAAAATAATATAATAACAAAAATAAAAGAGGGTAGAAAATAATTAAAGGAACAAAAAAAGAAATGCATAAATAAATAAATAATAATAAGACTGCACTC
>CAKAKR010046240.1:0-12321 GCA_916700685.1 Adelosebastes latens | reverse complement strand
GAGAGAGAGAGAGAGAGAGAGAGAGAGAGAGAGAGAGAGAGAGAAACTGATGCTTTATCATATTAAACTGCTACTAGAGGACGACTGTCACTGTAAAAAATAAACTAATTTTGTAATAAAGATTTTATATTAATGCAAATTGTCCAATCTCTGCTACAATATTAATTGTTGTGTTTTGTGTCGCAGATCTCAAATCTGAGATCAAAAAAGATAATGATTGGTGTCTGATGGAGGAGGAGTCATAATGACATTGATGATGAGTTTCTAGTGAGAGTTAGATTGAGGTCTGTATACTTCCATACTGTAATCATCTGTACTGTACCCTGTAATAACACAATATAGGTATCCAGTAGTATAAATTCACTGTACGCTGCAGGTCGTAATCTAAAGTGTTCCCAATTTTATTTATATCAACATGTAATATGAGATTTACCTATACATATGAGTATTATATGCAACACTTGAATGAAAATCTGAAACACTAAATCATAATTTGCACCATATTTATTGTATTTAAAATGTCATACATTGTCACGGTCCGTCTCTTTCTTGATTTGTGAGCTCAGGTGCAACGAGGTGCTGACAGCTTCCTGTGTGTGTGAGGAGCTTCCCAAACCCGCCAGCACAGAAGAAGAAGCAGATAAAGAACAGCGTCCTCTGTGCTGGTCGGGACGGGGCCGGTCCTCGTCAGTGAAGCGGCTGGTGTCGGGGGGGGGTTGGGGTGGAGGGGCGGTGGAGGACTCACTAGGATGCTGAGAGTGGTGGTGTTGTGGTGCTGCTGGGTCTTCCTGGGATGATTGATTGGTTGACGTCCACTCTCAGCTGATCCAGGAGGGCCAAAAACACAGAGGAGTCCTGCCCTCTGAAACACAAACACAAGTCATGAATACCTCTGAACTCAACCCTTATTAGAAACAATGGAATCATATTCAAGAAGGCTCCTATAATGAAGAGAATCAGGTAGGGGATTACTTACTGAGCCTGAAAGAAAGGCCTGTAGTCCTCCATCCTTCTCATCTGGTCCTGTAGTCCTCCATCCTTCTCATCTGGTCCTGTAGTCCTGCATCCTTCTCATCTGGTTGGTGCCTAATACCCGAGTAAAAGAGACTTGGAGACTTGTCTTAATGTTAGTAATTATTACCATAGCTCCGTCTGGTACAGCCACCTACACATAACTTAAAAAACTAAAAGATGGAGAGTTAGTAAAATAAACAATTTTTCAAATACTGATAAGTGAGACTTTCAGGAGACTTGTGTTAATGCTGTCATTAAGTGTTGACTTACCTTTGTCTGGTATCTACTTTATGAAGAAAAATACATCACAGAATAACAACCATTCATTGTTAACTTACCTCTGGTATCAGCATCTAGCATCATCAACTATGACTCAAAAGGAAATCCATATATAAAAGAGATATGAAAAAAAAAATGCTGTGGATCAAGATGCAACCTATATGGCCAACCCGCTAGATGCGTGGGAAGGCTGCCTGGGGCTTTATCAGTCCTGCCAGAGGCAAAGGTTGTACAATCCTGCAGCAAACAGCACTCAGTCTGAATCTGAGTCGCTGTCATCAGGAGAGAACTACCAGTATCTCCTGAAGCTTTACCTGTAGTCCTCTTCCCTGCTCTGGTTAGTGGAGGAGACGAGGCCTGAAGTGGAGGATGCTGGCTCCTCATGGCTGTCCTCACACTGGCGCTGCCTCTTCACACCTACCTGCTCTGGGTAGTCCTCTTCTCTGCTCCTCTTCTTGGAGGAGACGAGGTCTGAAGTGGAGGATGCTGGCTTCTCATGGCTGTCCTCACACTGGCGCTGCCTCTTCACACCTACCTGCTCTGTGTAGTCCTCTTCTCTGCTCCTCTTCGTAGAGATGCTGAGGTCTGAAGTGGAGGATGCTGGCTCCTCATGGCTGTCCTCACACTGGCGCTGCCTCTTCACACCTACCTGCTCTGTGTAGTCCTCTTCCCTGCTCCTCTTCGTGGAGCAGCTGAGGCCTGAGGTTGAGGGAGCGGACTCTTCTGACCTCTGACAGACTGAGGGTCGACCTTCTTCAGGGCGTTCCTCTTGCTGCGCAGGAAGAACACCAAAAGGGAAGCAGAAAGGACCTCCAGTGGGAAGGCCAATAGGAGATGACCCTCGGTGTAAAACCTGCCAAAAGCTCGGAGCTGGGACCAGCTGGTTGATGGGGGAGATAGGTCTGATGATGACGTTGAAATCCTCGTCTTCAGACTCCTCTTCATGCTCGGACTTGGACTCGTAACCAGAATCTTCGCTCGAGTCAGACCAGGCGTCTTCATCCTCCTCCTCCTCGTCCTCCTCCTCGTCCTCATCGTCAGAGTGGCCAAATATCTGATAAATATCTCTCTCGATGACATAACGCTCATACTCACCATCACCAACAAAACCAAGCCTGACCTCACCGTCTTGTGCAGGACACTCGACGATGCAGTTCACACCACCTGAGGGGCAGAAATTCAAAATAACATGAAACAATTTTGAATAAGTTAGCAATAATCGAAAAAGAGACGTAAATTAGAAATGCATCGACTGCACTACACGTGTCCAGAAGCCACCAACACACATGGGACTCTGCCTTTAAACAGTAATATCAAACACTGTGCAGCTCTGCCTCTGTTGGTTTGAACAGATGAGGGAATGAGATTCAATTAATGCTGCTTTCATGTGACACTTAATAACAAACATTATCATTATTATAATTTGTTAATGTTGGGGAAAAAAATCACAATGATGCACATTTTGACGATATATATATCAGGCTATAAGTATAGTATAGTATAGTATAGTATAGTATAGTATAGTATAGTTTAGTATAGTAGTCAAATATGTTTGCATAATGAGGCAGAAATGCATAAAGAAAAGATTACATAAATAAATACATTTTGGGAAATTAATAAGGGGTGAAATGCAAAGTGGAAATCATGCATAAATACATAAATAACTGAATAAATAAATAAATGCACACATTTAAATATAAAATAAATAAAAACATAAATGGAAAAATAAATAAAAAATAAAAAAATGCTAAAATAAAAATGTATTAAAATAAATACATGAATAAATAAAAGCAAAAAGTAAACAGTAGAGTAAATAAATAAGAAGAAAATTAAAACAGACAATTTATGTCACATTTTATCAATTAATTAATGGCTACATTTATTTTTAATATTATTTCTGCTACATTTATTTATTTATATATATTTATTTTTTATTTTGGCAGGTTCCGTCCTCCATAAGGAGGGTCTCACTATGATCTTTTACGCATCACGGCTCTCTCCACTTTTCTGATCTGGATTCAGATTCCTGCCGCAAAGCCTTCTTTAGACTAATAAAACACAAGCCCGGGAGCACCGGTAGCACCGGGACAACGGGGGAAATGAGAGCTATATATTTATTTAGCAGCAGACAGTTGGAAGGACTTCAGTGTTTGTGTGGACTAAACGACCAGTGGTTTGCAATAAACGGCGTGAATGTGTTTAATATGCATTGAACTCCATGCGTCATTACGCACAGTGAACCATGGCTACAGTACATGAATCCAACATGATCAGAGGAACCTCTTTACTTTATTATTGTCCCAGTTTAGGAGCTGCATATCACAGCGCGTGAGTTGTCATCCTGGACGCAGCACGCGCACATGCAGTCACATCAGTTACGTAACAAATGTCTCTCTTGTGTCTCGAGAACCAAACAGCACACTAACGAGCAAAGCGCGTTTCAATGTGAAGTGTAACCAATAAGTTGATTTAGATGTGATGAACTAAAAGCAGCAGGTGTTTCTACAACAAGTCGAGCTTCAACAATGAAAACAAACCATCTCAGGGTCGAATGCGCACAGAACAACGTGCCTGGTCTGATTACACCTGGACGTCGTGACGTCACCTCCTACCTGTTACGTCGTTTCCATGGTGAGCAACTAAAATACATGTTGAGCATTTTATGAAATGTGGCCCAGTCACCATCTTTCTTCAGTATTTTGATATCAAGTTTGGAAGATTTGATGCCCTCAAACCAAAATAACAGTGTTTTCAAACCACTACACACATTGTTAACCCGCTCCACAGCTGGCCTGGGACATTTAACACATGCTGTCCATCAAATCATCATTTTACAGGACAAATCGTCCACTGAGTGTCACTTTTCACCAAATCAGTGTTTTTGCAACAGGCCTGATAACATGGTGTGAACGGTTCACCTCTAAACTCAACAAGTTACACTGATTTCTACACGGAGAACGTTTTTAAGGGTTTTAAGGTGATGAATCGATAAATAATAAAATGATCAAATAAATGTAAAAGTTGTTTAACCTGGCCTGTTGTTGTCTAACTCAGAGTTGACTCCCATCAGCTGCTCCTCCATCAGTGGTCTGCTGAAGAACATCTTCAGACTCCTCGGTTTCCCACAATATAGTTGATTTATCCAAAAGTTTAGTTCTCCAACAAGATCCGCTTTCCAGAAGTTTCTCTCAGTGGTTTCAAACTCAAAGAGTTTTCTTTACAAAAGGTTTTCAACTCCAAAGTGTCAAAGTCCAAATGCAAAGAGAGAAACCAGAACTCTCTGCAGCCCTTATATACCTGACCTGACTGCTGTTGCCATGGCATTTAATGACGCACGTGCGTGTGTGGGATTGAGACACCAAAGGAGACATTTTATTATTTTTTCTTACATTTGTCAAATATATTTTCATTTCATTTATACTTGTATTTATTTGTGTTTTAAATAATTTTTCACTGATTTATTACCTTTTATCTGTCTTTCATTACAGAGCTGTTATTAATGCAAACTGTTGTAAACCTACTTTATACTCAGTGGCGGCTGGTGGAAAGTTTTCTAGGGCTGTGCCACATCCATCAATTTCAGCAAAGATACCGGTATGATTTATTGCAAAAAAGTGAAGGTATCAAAGACACACTACTACTTTGCAGTTAAATAATCAACATTTATTTTATTCCAACAGGAGCAGTAAAGAATGCTTAGAAAAACACAACAGTATAACATGTACTCAGTGGTGGAAAGTAACTAAGTATATTTACTTAAATACAATTTTGAGGTACTTGTACTTTACTTGAGTATTTCCATGTTCTGCTACTTTCTACTTCTACTCCACTACATCTCAGAGGGAAATATTGTACTTTTTACTCCACTACATTGATTTAATAACTTTAGTTACTTTACAGATTCAGATTATTAATACAAAATATAATCAACGAATAAATGATGTATTATTATAGATTAAACTACCCAGCAGTATATAAAGTCATTAAAATGAGCTCCACCTTTACCAGCTGCAACATTAAAGTGATGAACACATTAATGCATCAATAAGTATAATCCAATAATATACATTATTCTGCATAATGTGTACTTTTATGTTTGGTACTTTAAAGCTTAAGTAGGTGAGATTGGAGCAAATATGATTAAAACAAGTTATTTTTATAAAACGGTCACTATACCCTGACAGTAGTACATGAAACAGGTAACCTGAAAAAAAAAATCCTGTTCCTCTGTTAGTCCTCCGGTGTCCTCGGTGTCCTCCGGTGTCCTCCGGTGCTCCTAACGGCATATGAGAGATTTCACTGCAGTCAGATCTGATTTGAGGACTGCTGTCCAGCTGCCGTCTATGAGAGCCGGCTGTCAATCACTCTGAACTCCGACCAAACGGTCAAACTAGGCCGCGCTGATCAAATATGAATCAATATTATGTTACTGTAATGGCTATTTCTCTCCTCAAATGTTTTCAGAATCATCTTGTAGTGCACGGTTTATCTGTGAAATGAGAAAGTTTGTGACGGAGCACCCATTATGAAAACTGGTGAAGGAACGCGTTTCTACGCCACAGCCAATAGAAACGCTCTCTCAATGAAATGACCTGTGATTGGTCAAAGTCCCTCGTTACGGGCGCTTTGGACAATAAAATAATCGCCCCTCTCGTATTAGATTTGAGGACGCTGATTGGTTAAATTTAATGTCAATCGTTCAGAGCTTGAATCAGCTATTGGCTAAACTGCTACACAGACCCGCCTGCTGGGGGCGATTTCTCAGTCGCCCCAGAGCTGAACTACAGACAGACAGACCATGATACAGACAGGTAGAGGAGAGTCAGGGAAGTCCAGGAAAAACATATATTTTGCACAGATGATTTTCTATCATATTTTACACATATTACTGGGTGCTTTCCATATTTTAAACACACAAATATTGTCAATTTGTATAATTTATTATTATTATTAGTAGTAGTAGTAATGTTTTTTTTGTGTGTGGCTGGCTGGCTCAGGGGGGGGTGGCGCCCTAGCGCCCTCTATTGACCGGCCACCACTGTGTATACTTCTACTCCAGTTCAATTCAGAGGCAAAGTCAGTTATTCAGATTAATATTACAAAATGTAATCAACAAATAAATTATGATGTATTATTACCAATTAAGATAGAACTTTATTGATTTTTAGGGGGAAACTCACAAGCTACCAGCAAATAAAGTATATAAAGTATTTGAAATGAGCGAGTTGCAATATTAAAGCGATCTAGGCCTACACATTAATGCATTCATAATTATAATATAATATAACTTTACATGATTATTATGGGCCACTCTTTTGGTGAAATGAAATGACCTGTGATTGGTCAAAGTCTTCCGTCACCGGCTAGATTTTCTAAAGTCTGTAAACGGAGCCATGAGGAGGTGCAGAAGTCTAGTTTTCTCTCAGAACACTTGATTTACAATATGCCGAAAGGTTATTATGGAATTTTTGCCTAATGATGCCAAAAATATACTGCCTACTGCAGGTTTAATAATAAGGTAAGTAGGCCTAGTAAATAATAAAGAAGGGAAAAAATGGTTAACTGAGATTAAGATAATTTTGTCATAAACAAGGTAGGATGTAAATAGTTGAATAAGTACTTAAAATAAACCGTTTATTAAAAGAAAGTACACACATTGTGCCTATAGTTTCAGCAATGTAGTTTGATTGGTTGCAGTAGCTGTCAGTCAGTGGCAGCTGTGTGCTCATTGGTCGTAGGTCAGGAAGAGGGCGGGACAAGAAGGAGGAGAGAAAGAAACAGCGGGCAGACGGAAAAAGAGAGCTAAGTCGAGTAAATAGAGGACAAATAGTAGCAGTAGGTTAACACACCAACACACACCTTTCTCTATTTAATCTTAGTTAATTAGACTGTTAGTGTTTGTGTGTGTTTGCACAAGCCTGAATTCAGTGTGAGTAGCAGTTAGCCGCTAAGCTAGCGGGAGTAAAGATGCTAACTGCTCAGCTGGATGCTAATTAACACTAAATGTAACGTTATAGGTAACATCATGGATGTGTTAAGAGTAGCATCGGCTAGAGAAAGGTTCTGTAAGTTAGCTTGTGTGACCAGTGGATAAGTGAAGGAGTCTATTGTGAGCTTGGACATGACAGACCGTGTGGTGACCGGGAGAGCTGTGTGGGTCCTCGGCCACAGCCTTTCAGATGCTGAAGGTCACATTGTGGCAGCCGCCCGTTCTCTGGTGCTTGCTGTTGTTTACCTTTTCCTGGTGTGTTTTTGGTTGAATTGCTGAGTGATTGGAGGGTTATTCAGTTTACCTGTTGCGCAGGGTGTGGGGACTGGCTCTTAAAGGGACTATTTGTAACTTTCAGAATTGCTTGTTAACAGCGACATCTGTGGCGGTGAAGTCAACGAAAGTCAGCGTCGGGCTCGCGCTTGCTCGCTCTAAATAGACATGAACGAGCATCGCTCAAAACAGTGAGGCTACACACGTCAGCTAAAACCACAATATCACTCTATTTTTCACCTGCTTGGCAGTAATGTTAGCTGACCAGACGAAGGTCTCTCCATGAATCACTGCTGATCTTAGTGTTGGGCCGCAGGGAGACACCGGAGTTTTGGTCGGAGACAATAACGTTTCTCGCTGCGGAGCCCTGTCACTTCACAAGACACGGGAAACCTCTGTTGGTCTGGAGGAGCTGCAGCAGTTATTTCTGCACAAACGTCCACTGTACATTCACTAGATATTCTCAGAGCTAAACTAACTTTTCTGCAGTGTGTAGTGAGCGCGCATGTCCGTGTGGAGGTGGAGCGAGACAGCGAGAACGTGCGTGGTGTGTGAGTGCAGGCAAGCAGGCAGAGGAGCACAGCGTAGCCACATGCGAGCGCGCATGGGAATCCCGACCCGGTAGATTTATACATGTAAAAAGTTACAAACAGTCCCTTTAAATGATAGTTGAGAGCAGCTTGGTGCATTCCCCTCTTGGGCCAATCAGGGTGTGACAACGCCCTTTCTGTAGGGCTTAAAAGAGGTGGAAAACTGCACACCCCCAGTGTCATTCTGATCTCTCCTTCACTACATGCAACATATGTTAACAGCCAATCCAGAAACTCTGGTCTGTATTAGGCCCTTTTGAGATTCTGTGCTTTGTTGTGTTTTGCTTATTGAGAGTGTTGACTATCTTAGTTGGGGAAACAAAATATATACCCTTCAATTAGGTTACCTGCACTAGGACATTTAGGTGCTATTTGTGCAAGGATCTGGCTTGCCTCACGATCGCCTAGCGCCTGCAGGCTGTGTTTTGTTCTTCTATTCATTTGTTGATTTTCACTGAAACCCTTTATATCCATTTCTTTTAGTCTATTTCATTTGGGGAAACTTTAAAGGAGGGTAAAGGAAAAATAAAAACAATATTTCAGTTTCCCTAATTGTTTGTTATTGTAGAGGTGCTTGTCCATTATCGAAGAGGCATTTGTTCATTTTTATTATTATTAAGGAGGCATTTTATTTTATATTATTATGTGGATGGGAACTGGTTCTCAGTCTTCTGCCTGATCAACTAAAGTCTGGGGGAATCAGTACCGCCACAAGATAACCATCACCGACCCGGAGAGGACTGTTGGTGTCCGTCCCGACGTGGATTTCATCTCCGCTGCCGTCTGGTTTCATCCTTTGGACCACAAACTGTTTCTTCAGGACTGACACCGAGCTGTGAGTTAGACTTTCTGTGTTTTTGCTCTGCTGAGGAATAAGGATGTTGACCAAAAGTGTAGCGTCCATCCTCCTTTTTGGTCTTTTTCTGTGGTGTTCCTAATGCTCCTGGTGTCTTATGTTGGAGGGATTATTGATCATATTTGATCAGTTCTGTGGAACAAATTGTTGCTGCAACAACTTATGAGACATAAAAGAGCATAGGAATAGCCATCATATACATCTATCACAATGTTCTAAACCCTTATACACTTTCACAATTTATTTTAAATTAATTAATCAATTATTTATTTATTTTTTCTGATTTATGACTAGAACAACTTGACACACAGTGTTGCATCTCAAATTAATCTCAGGTTCTCAGCTTTAAGATGATGTACACCACTTATATGTGACATCTACTGTTGACCTGCTATCTCCCCATAAAGACCCCCTGTACCCCCCTAAAAAAAGACTAAACATGTCTAAGAAAAAGAGGGAGGCAGTGGAAAAGGCTAGTCAGGAGAGTGGCATCAATCTTCTAACTCTTGAAAAGATGAGCGAATAAGAGTATTATCCAAAATGTTACACTATTCAATATAAGTTGTCAAATTTTTGCTCTGGTAGTATTTCTTAATAAATGTGATAAAATGATATGCCATGTACAAAATGGCAAAAGGTTCTTCCCAATGTTGAGGCCTGTTGCCCTTTGAAATCTCTTTTTGTTACGTTCCACCTGCGTGCTGAGAGATGATATGTAATACTTCTTTTTGTGTTCATTGTTAAACTACGCTGGCAGAATGTACCTGATGTGTGCAGGACAAACTTCCACCATGAAAAGGTTTCGCTTCAGCCTGCCATCAGCTGGTGAGATCATCACTGTCGGGTAAGACATTAAATCAGATTCACCAGGTTTTATGTCTCTTTTACACAGTTAACAAAAGATCAAAGTAAATTACTCTATTTTGAATTCTATTTCCTCTAAAGGTATAGTGCTAATTTACCAGAAAGTAGTCAATGTTTAGTTAACAATGTTTCGGAATCAAGTTATTGATTATCTACTAATCTACGCCTCTTATTTGTGACTCCTGATAAAGTAGTCATAATATAACACCCAGCACAATGAGGATGTAGATTATAGGAGGGTAATTCATTATGTAATCATTAGAAGACCTTCAAGAACACAGTGTCGGCTACAGATAGGCTACTGTATATTGTTGACATGTCCATCTCGACCTGCCAGGTAACATATCCTAGCACAACACGTGGCGTTGTGATATAACAGAATTTATTAATGATAGGCTGCTGAACATTATAGTTGTTTTGAGTAATCCATGTGGTGAATGGATGGTGATGAATATGCAGGCTTGTTCATCATGATAGAACATTTTAACTATCCTCTTTGTTGGACACAGTGACCTTTTAACCTCTTCCATCGGTTGAGGGCCGACTTTACTTATCTCAGAGGCCGTAGCAGGCTCAGTTTTAGAGCTAGAGTGAAGGTACTGGTATCATATGAAAATAGAACACCTAAGGAATCTAGCATGTCGGGAAGAACGCTAAATAGCGCCATGAAGTTGCACTAAATTTTGGCGAGGGAAAAACTTACATACATTTAAAAATAAATAAAAAATAAATGCAAAAATAAATAAATAAATCTAAAAAAAATAATATAAACAAATACATACATAAATAAAAGGGACAATTAAACAGGGAGTATAAAAAATAAGGGAATTAATACAAAGATAAATAAATAAATAAAGAAGCAAATTAAAACAGAAATATCAATTCATGTCACATTTTATAAATTAATTAATGGCTACATTTATTTTTAATATTATTTTTGCGACATTTAATGACATGTTTATATATTTATTGAGTCATTTATTTATTCATTTATTTTTTTATTTTGGCAGGTTCCGTCCTCCATAGAAACCCCCTTCCCCTACACCTTTCCCACGTCCCAGGCTGTCCCTGTCTGTCCCTGTCTGTCCCTGTCATGGATGCCAGGTTTTTCACCCTGCTCTCCAGTGTGGCCATTCTGAACAGGTATAAACACCTTTGCTTTTCAAGCATACAAAGCCTTAAAACAGCCAGAAAGGGTCCAGATACAAAGTCCAGACATGTTGAATATGAAGAACCTTTTCTTTTATCAAGACGGAAGTGTCTAAATGGGAAAAATAGTCCCTCATGCAGATATATATATATATATATATATATATGTATGTGTATGTATGTATGTACTTTTTCAAGAGTGACCAGAGGCCTGTACTAAGCGAGTTCAACATACCCCAGGGTATCTTCTCGTTATCTGGCTTCACTAACCCTAACAAACGAGATTACGCTAAGCGGTCCAACAACGCTGGTTATCAACTCGGTAAATCAACCGAGAGTTTCTCAGTCTGGTTATGAGCGCGTTCACATGAACGGGGCGGTGTTTGTAGTATCTGAACAATGACAGACATGGACAAGTCTTCTGACCAATCACAGACATGGACAAGTCCACCGACAGGCAGAGCGGCACATTTAACAAAGGAAGAGCAAACTATATTAGACAAATACGAAGAAGTTAAACACTTAATCCAGACTAACAGTAACACAGTTGAAGCTGCCAAATGCAGGAAGAACAGCTGGTAAAAGAAAAAAACTCCCAATGTGTGAATGCGTAAATTAACAGACTTATTAATTTAAAGGGACTATTTGTAACTTTCAGTAATGCTTGTTAACAGCGACACCTGTGGCCGTGAAATCAACGAAAGTCAGCGTCGGGCTCGCGCTTGCTCGCTCTAAATATACCTGAACGAGCATCGCTCAAAACAGTGAGGCGACACACGTCAGTTAAAACCACAATATCACTCTATATTTCAAGCTGCTTGGCAGTAATGTTAGCTGACCAGACGAAGGTCTCTCCATGAGCATGATTTAGATCTGATCCTAGTGTTGGCTTTTCCTGCCCAAGTGCAGGCTGAGGCAGCGGGGCTCTGCAGCGTGTCTCCCTGCTCTCTCCGCCCGCAGCCGGAGAGAGCAGAGGAGACACCGGCACCCGGTCGGTAACGAGAAGACAACGTAACTCTCTGAAGAGCTCCGTCACTTCACAAGACACGGAAAACCTCTGTTGGTCTGGAGAAGCTGCAGCAGTTATTTCTGCACAAACGTCCACTGTACATTCACTAGATATTCTCAGAGCTAAACTAACTCTTCTGCAGTGTGGAGTGAGCGCGCGTTCACGTCTAGAGGTGGAGCGAGCTGAGCGAGAACGCGCGTGCTGTCTGAGTGAAGGCGAGCAGGCAGAGGAGGAGGGTACAGCGGCTACACGCGAATGCGCATATGCGAGCGCGCATGTGTGCCGACCCGCTACATTT
>CAKAKR010046231.1:1631-21378 GCA_916700685.1 Adelosebastes latens | reverse complement strand
TGAATGCTCTAGGTCTCTAGTCTGATCCATCCATCCTCTGAATGCTCTAGGTCTCTAGTCTGATCCATCCATCCTCTGAATGCTCTAGGTCTCTAGTCCGATCCATCCATCCTCTGAATGCTCTAGGTCTCTAGTTTGATCCATCCATCCTCTGAATGCTCTAGGTCTCAAGTTTGTGGCTGTAAAGTTTCATGAGGCTGTGATTATCCTAGAGGTCACCACAGGTCATTTTATACAGTGAGATCAAGTTTTAAAAAAATGATCTCACTACAATGAAATGTCTCCTATGGGGACTAACATCATCACACATGAATACAGTTGGGCTCATTGGATCCACAAGAGTCTCAGCTTTACAGTGATACCCAATTTATGGAATTCAAGACTGTTTAGGGACCCCAGTATGCAGGAATATTCAAACACACCATTTTAGAATAGGAGACAATAACACATTTATACTGCATGAAAAAAACTGCATGTGATGATCATAAAGTGGGCATGTCTGTAAAGGGGAGACTCGTGGGTACCCATAGAACCCATTTACATTCACATGTCTTGAGGTCAGAAGTCAAGGGACCCCTTTGAGAATGGCCATGACAGTTATTCCTCACTAAAATGTAACCCCACTTTGGAGCGTTATTTAATCTCCATCCCAACAAGCTAGCATGAAATAAAAACTAAAACTGAACCTGATAGAGCCTCTGAAAGACAGTAAAGTTGGTCTCAGGGGGTTAAAGGACTATTTCACACAAAAGTAAAGTTAGCTCATTATAAGAAGTACTGTGAAGTACAGCCTGTGAAAACATGTCTCGTGTGGACCTGGAGGGAGCTTTCCAATATTTGAAAAAATAAGGCTCATTTTGCCTGGTCTTAAAATGTGTAACAGAAAGCCTGTCTGTCTGTCTGTCTGGTAATACACTGCTAACCTTGATCTGCTGTGTTTGGCAAACAGGGCTGACTCATAGTAGACCTGGCTCAGTCCTCCTCCAGCCAGCCTTTTCTGCCGTTGGACCAGGCCAGTCAGCATTTGCAGAGTGCCATAGCCCAGGTCACGACTGTCCCGGACCCTGTAGTGGGATCTCAGTGCTGACTCTATGTGGGACAGCTGGGAAAAGGAAGGTGAAAATTAATGTTCCTGTCACCTTCTAGAACATTTATTCTACAGGGAAAAAATCACAACACTGAGAGAGGAAGAGCTTTGTTTTAGTACTTCAAAGTGTATATATGTTTTCATCATCATGTGCCGTTAAATGACTCACTTCATCTGGATCAGCAGACGTTATGTCGCCACACTGAGTGATGAACTCAAACACGTCTTGTCTGGTGGGTCTGAAACCACTGCCCGCAAGCTCCATGCTGCCACTGCCCAGAATCAAAGTGGAGCCCAGGGTGTCCTGTAGCAGCTGCACACAACCAGAGACCAAAAAAACAGGATGAATTTGTATCTCATCACTGTGGCAAAATCAGGAGATCTTTTCAAGGGCTGCAAAACTCCATAGACTAAAAAATAAAAGCTTTTAGAGATGAAAAAACTTGTACCTGAATGTGTTTAACCAGGAACTCCAGAAAGTTGCCTTGCTCTAAAGAGAGGAAATCTTTGACCTGGAAGTGTTTGGTCAACTTCCTCTCCAGAGAGGCCATGTGGGCCAAAGTGATGGCTGTGTTCTGAGAGGACAGGCTGTCTTTCAGGTACTGCTTCACTTTGGCTGAGAGACACAGGACAGAAATGTCTGTAAATCATAGAATCATAGACTAACATGGACCAGATAAATGGAGTCAGATCAGTCTCAGTATTAATGAACGCACACAGAAGGATTCACAAATGTATTTTGTGATTTATATATAAATGACTCTCTTCACAAAAATATTTTTCAAAACAATTCCACATATAAAAAAATAGGATTCACAAATATATTTCTGATGCACACACAGATATTTCTTGTTTTAAATAAATGTAATATAAATCCACAAATATATATGTATTTAAAAGTATTTACAAGTTTCATCAAAAACACATTTTCAACAAGGAATTATCTGTAGCCAATCAGATGTCTCCGCCCTCCTTTTCAGCCAATCACATAAGCGAGTCCCCACGAGGGTAAGATTTACATTGTTGAAAATTGCAAATACCTTTAAATACATATATTTGTGAATTTCTATTACATTTATATACAACGATAACTATTTTTGTGTGCATTAAAAAATATTTTTTTGGACAGTCATTTATATATAAATCATAAAATACATTTGTGAATCCTTCTGTGTGCGTTTATTAATATTGACACTGATCTGACTCCATACATACATATCGTAGACATCATCAGATTAGCTAATACTGTATGTGTGGCAGAAACTCGATATCCTACCTCCACTGGGAAGGGATGTGGTGGTTTTGTCCTCATTTTTAGTTTGTTCTGTGCTGTTGGATGCCTTATCTTTGGGCACCAGGTCCAGTGGGACTGCCAGGGAGCCACCACAGATGGCCAGCTGAAACAGAGCCTTTGCCAACCGGTTACCTGACACCTGCAGCAGGAAGTTCTGGATGTGCTGCATTGGAAATTAAACAAAGGTGTGGGTCTCAGACATGGTAATCATCGACATGACTAACAAAAAATCCCACACCGCCACTGAGCAAGCATCGGATTCACTAATAGAATACATCTGTCAGTGTCTAGAACCCACCTTAGCCATCCTGGGACTGAACACCCCCTCTGCGTTTGAGAAAACTGCCAGCACTACCTCGGCTGCCGGCATGGAAGCGTACTTTTTCCTGAGGTCTACGCTGCCTACGGAGGAGAAGGAACCTGCTCCTTGCACCGGCTCCAACACGTTCTTCTTTATCTTTCTCAGCCGCTCGTGGGTCTCCTCCTCCAGCTCTTTCTGGATGACCTCCCTGGCTTGCTCCATGATGGCGTGCTCACCTCGACTCACCTTCAGTAAGGTCTGAAGTGGACGGAGAAGGATTGTTAAACAAGCTGAGAATTATATACAAACAAACCGGTGGTTGTTGCAAGCCTGGCCAGAAATAGTGAAAATAAAAATAAGTAGAGAATAAAAAGCAGTAGGTCACGTCTCTTACCGCTATGGGCAGCCCAACACTGTGTATCCTGATACCCAGCTCGTAGGGAGAGTCACAGTTGTAGTGGTCGGCCAGATATTTCATAAACTCAGCCAGGTCTACTTTTGGCTTGTTCTGCTGCCTCCTAAACACACGAAGTTGCTAAACAATGGAAACAGAGTAGACACATTCAGGCAAAAGTGACTTAAAAGTGAAAAAGTTCAGACAAGACAGAAACACACCAAACCTTTCGGAAAATTATTTTTTAAATTACAAATAACAATAAAAACAACAATACAGTAGAATAACAGATTCCTTAAAAATGAATGCCTTTAACTAAACCGAAAGACACGTGTTGCAGTGCTATTCTGAGCCGAGTCATGACATGGAGACGAGCCAAGCCAAGCCAGAGCCGCCGTTGCGCAGCCCATGTGGGACTCGGGCCGAGATGGCTGAGCGGAAGCCTCCAGAGGCTGCATTACCCACGGGTGGTGCGAGACATCAGCCTCATAACGCCGCAGTTTAGGGGAAGAGGGGCCCGCAAACGTGACTTTGAGGTCCGTCTACACTCTCACACACAGAGGGATGAGGAGAGGAGATGCTGAGCGCAGACAGAGGCGTGTGTGCACCGTCCACACAAGGAGTAAAAACAGAACTTGTGGACTCATCAGGACACGTTTTGTTAGAAAATCTAGGGGTGGGACAATTCACGCATCTCCCGATTCAATACTATTACGATACTTGGGTGCCGATTCGATATGTATTGCGATTTTTAAGCAATGCAATTCGATATTACGATCTATTGCTATGTATTATAAAATCGTAAAGCTCACACGCAAAGCTCAGTCTACAACATGAACAAAAATATAATCTACAATATGTTTGTTGGTAAATGTTTAATACCAGTTTCATCAAATAAATACTTATGTCATGTGAGTCTTACCTTTAAGATGTCAATTGTCTCGATCTGGTGGATGTCATCATCCTTAGTGTTGCTGTCGATCTTGAACATGCGGTGGATGAGGGGGAGTTTGCAGAGGGGCCCCAGGTTCAGCTCTTCATAGCGCTTCTTGTCCTTCAGACCAGCCAGTGACTGGCCCAGCTCATACAGGGTACAGACGGACGACGCTGCTTCACTGGACTGACAGACAGAGAAAAAAAGACTTCGATAGCAACCAAGGATCCAGATTAAAACAAGTAGGGGTGGGCGATATATCGAATATACTCGATGTATTGAGGCATGTTCTACACGGGATGTAGTAAATGACTATATCGCCAACATTGAGTACAAATTGCAGACATGAGACCCGCTTTGGCATTTCGCTTCTCCTGCGGCTCTCTCCCTTTCACAGACCTCACAGACACACTCTCATTGCTGAGTGTGTGTGGCGTATGAGCATGGATGTGCGTATGGGGCGTGCGTTTTCGTATCTGAAGGGAAGCAGGGAACAGAGAAAGAGCCTGGAGAGAGCGAAAGTGAAGCGCCAAAGTGAGTTTAAACATGTTGAGGTCGGAAAAGGTGATGGAAGATGCAAGCCTCCCTTCGAAAAAGATGCTCAAACTAGCCCCCACGTTGTTCTGTGGTACATGTATATGTATTATATATATCTAGGTATTATGGTAAGAGCATGTAAGAACTGACTTCAAAATAAAAGCGACCAAGAACTGACTTCAAAATAAAGCGACCAAGAACTGACTTCAAAATAAAAGTGATCTGGCCGACTAATGTGATAGGCAAGTCAGTCAGTCTGTCAATGATAAATAAAGAAATAAAAATAAATGAAATAATAAATAAAACTAATGATAATTTAAAAAATTCTGCCTGCAAACTGTATTTCGGAGAAAATTTTAATTTCAACTGTGTAAATAATTAGTCAAACTTAATTAGAATACATTTCCAAAGACCAATCTGATTTCAATATGACAGTACACCACCTCAGAGTGATTAGTTTGCTACAATGATCACGCTGGTATGATGATCATACACATCACAGGGTTAAATCAAACAGTTATTTTAAAGTAAATATGAAAATATATATCGCTATTTAGCCTAAAAATATCAAGATATTATTTCTAAGCCATATCGCCCAGCCCTAAAAACAAGTATTAGCAAATGCATGTGTGCCAACCTCTATGAACATGTTGATCTCTCTCATCATGTACTGAAGGTCTTTTAAAGCCGGAATCTTCCAGGGGTTTATCCATCCTGACTCCAGAGAGGGAATCTGCATCAGCACGCACACCCTGGAGATCACCTGTGGAAGGCATTGATGGGACAATGAGGAAATGAGATACAGTACCTTAGTTAGTTGTACATATTGACAAATGTAACACATTGAGGGTGGGATTTAGCCTTGGATGCTCTTGGGCTAATAGAAACCATACATTTGCGAAAGGAGTTGTTTTGCATTAAAGTATTGTAATTTACTTCTTTTGTGAAAAGAACTACGACCACTACTCCTTTGTACTTGGTGATTTCCATTTCTCATAATGCCCAGGTCACTTACTGGAAGTCCAACATGTCCTGTTGCGACCTTGCATCATGGTCTACATGATACATTACACCAAAACGTTTTTTTTCCCAGCACCAGCAGGTTTTTCTGAAAACGCTCAGCTGGGAGTGCTTGAGAGCACTTTGGAGGCGCAGCTGTATTTTCAACTGAGATGCTTTTATTGTGTTTGGTTGCTATGATACGAAATATTGGCGGAAGTAAACATGGCGGCACAAGGTTAGAGTGCTTGCTCTGGATGAAGGGAAGGCTGAAGGACGTAGGGAGAGAGGACGGACCTGCCGGTCTATGTGGGGTCGTGAGATTTTGTGGGCGATCGTTCGGTTCAGATACAGATTCAGATCAACTTTATTATCCCACACGGGGAAATTCAATTGGTCCAGGGCTCCAGACATGAGGACAACATAAAGTCCACAGTAAAAACAATAGCATGACATACACAACAAGATCACAACATACTCAGAATAATAAAAAAGTGATGGTGACAAGTACAGTGCTTTACCCAAAGTTGAACATTTTTCAACTTTCAGCAACCTGAAAAACAAACACCAAACAAGCAGTGCTCGGCGGAGAAAAGACGCTCAGTGCCTTGTCGCGCTGCTGCCGTTATTATCATAGCATAAATACACGGCTAAAAACATGTGTTCATAAAGGGCTCAAAATGTCTGCGAGAGCCCTAAAGGACTTGACGATTTGACCCTCACGGACTTTGCATGAATGCGCCTCAAAGTCTGTGAGTCTGTGAGTGTGGACGTTGGGATTGGGCCCATCTGTATGTATATGACAAATGTAATAAAGTCTAGTTAAGTTCTTGTAGTCACCATGAAGTTGCCAGGCAACCAGCAAAGACATCAGGAGCCACTGCACCCGGCCAAGAAATAGTTCCAGCATGCTTAACTCCTGTTAAACCACAACTGTACCCTCAAGTTATTAAACAAAAGAGGTATGAAGTGTTAAATTTACAGGTGGTGGTGGGCTTTGGACAGAGCCAGGCTAGCTGTTAACCCTTGCTACTAGACCTTATGCTAAGCTAAGCTAATCACCTGCTGGCTCTTGCTTCATATTTACCATACAGACATGAGAGTGATATCACTCCTCTTCCTCCTCACCTTCTCTTTGGTGACCAGCTCTCCCTCTGCAGCGATATCTCGTATCACATCTTCCATCAGACTGTTGATCGAATCCTGATCCAGGACTCTCTTCCTCCTCCTCCCTGTGAGCTCATCCTCATCCTCCTCCATAGCCTCTACTGCCCGCATATTAGCTCCATGGACCTCTCTCAGCTGGGCGTGATAAGCGTCTCTAAAGATGGTGGCACTGCCCTCTCTGTGGGCTGCATCTCTGGTTTTCTTCTTTTTCTCTTTGGTCGAGCTCACATCTGACCCCAGCGCTGGAAAGTCGGCGCCAGAGAGGAAGTCAGACACAATGGCCTTTTGCGGGTTTTCTTCTTCAGGCTCTTTCTTAAGATCCTGTGCCACTGTGGAAGGATATGACAACACATGTTTTGTTTTACAAGTATGGAGAAGTGACAATCTTTGTTTTTTTTATGCATGGAAGTGAATGTTGTCATGATTGGCTACCTGCAGTTGTCTGCAATACAACAGTCTTGGGATCTGCTGTTGGTTCGGGTTGAGTGGGAACCTTCTGAGGGCAGGATGCTTCCCAGCTGTCATACAGAGACATGTACTGTGTGATGGGAAGCTCTTCGTCAAACTGCTGCAAATAGCATCTTTGGAGCTGGTCCATTGACGGAGCACTCAACTGGTACTTGTTCAACACCTGGAACACATCAATAAACTTTTACTGACCGTACAAAGGCAGTGGTAATTACTTTGTGTGCTGTAAAGGTCAAAGGTCAGTTTTTATAGAAGTATGTTAAAGTCATGCTTCAACATCCAAATACAAACTACAACTACATCCAAGTTATTCGTTTAATATACAGTATTTTAATCATAAATTTGTGAATTGTTTTAGTTGATTAAGGGTGTTTTCACACTCTTTCAGCCCTCCAAATGAACTCAGAGCAATGAGTCAGCATTTTTTATGTATATGTGTTAACACTCCAAAAGAACGGTTTGATTCAAGTCCACGTTGCTGTTCGCTTAATCTGTGCATTGTGAACACAAAGCGATCCAGGTTGGCTTTGCCTTTTGCCGTTGTATTTTAGCCCTCTAGAGCTGCAGTAGACAAATCACACGCGCTTGCGCACCGTGACGGTCGTAAAAACAACACGGAACCATGGTGGATGAGGAGTAGTTTGGACCGATGAAGAAACTACTGCACTTCTCCAGATATGGAACGAAGAACGTGTCAGAGTACAACGCACAGAAACGCTGAGGTGTTCCTCCAATTTTCAGTTCGTTTGAAAGCAATGGGCTTCATTATGACTGCACTGCAGCGGCGCGTCAAAGTAAAATAAACTACATCAAAAGTACTTAACCACACGCGATAAAATGAGAAAAAGCAGGGAGTCCTCTGACACATGCCCCTTTTACGATGAACTGGACAGTATTCTGTATAGAAGCGCCTGTGCCAGCCCTAAAAGTGTCATTGAAGGGGAAAGCATTGACCAACTGAGTCCTCTTTCAAATGAACTGACAATGTGAACGCAAGAAGTCCCGTTTCTGTTGGTCCACTTTAAGAGTTCGGTTCGTTTAAAAAGGACTAGATGTGAAAACACCCTTACACACAAAATAAACTCAATTATATCTGTCCATATACCTCAAAAGTACATTGTCAAAATGAATTACAAAAGCAAAATGGCCTTTTCAAGTATCAACACCATGCGCTCAGTTTTAGTAATCTGACTGTCTGACACGGATAGCAATTTTGAACTTTGACTTTTAAAGCTTTTGTTTCAAAAAGTTTCACAACGATATTTCAAAGCAGTGGTCTGGGCACCAATATTACTGCTCTCTGCATCAGGAAACCAGTGAATGGTTTCAGGCGTCTTACTTAAAAGCCTTACAGTAGGTGATTGAACTATTCACAGGTGGCTCCCCTGCTTACGTTACTCCATAGCCAAATTATCCTGCTAGTGGGGGCCAAGGGCAACCCCCATTCCTCTCACTCTCAGTACAAGTTGCATGGTGCATTGATTTATGTCAAGTTTTGTGTTAAGGTAAATAGCATCAGGTTTGGATGCACTGTCCAGGTCACTATTAGCTATGAGTTAAATGAGTGCTATTGTATTATTATTATATTATATTATATATTATACATATTATTGCTTTAATGTCTAATGTGCTCAGTACATTAGAAACAACGCTAACAGAGTAAACACAACCTGATTGAAAAATACTCTATACATTTGTCTTCATAACTGACCTCTAGGACCCTCTGGTACAGCTGCTGTTGGGTCAGTTTCTCAGCCGGCTTGGACGCAGTAAAGAGTGAGTTAACAGGAGGACAGTGGGTGGAGAATGAAGGAGGACCTAAAAGGTTCATTTCTGCCTGAGTGGGAGGCACATAATGTGAGCTCACATCCACCTGAGGCAACGTAGCACTTGGGGTAGCGCTACTCTTCCCAATAAGTGGTTCAGTTCTCTGTGGTGTCGCAGGCCTGCTGTTCTCTGTGGCTGTTGCTAGCTTCCCAGCTACAGGTGGATTTTGAGGCTGGTGGATCTTATGGAACACCACTTCCCCCCTGACAACTAGATCTCCTTTCAAAGATTCTACCAGGCAGGAAATCGTTTTGTAGCCCAAAGAGGCTAAGGCCATGTTGTGGCGGTATTTCTGGCTGTAGGCTATAGCCACCATCTTCAGAGGAATCCCATGAGGGTGTTCGGTCATCATGGCCACAATATTTTCCAAAACCTTCTCGTTGTCTTCTGTAGCTTTTGCCGATACCCCGGCTCCGGCTACGGCCCGGCTATTACAGCGGTGGTACTTGTAAAACACCAGTTCCCCCTCCACAACCAGATCCCTTTCCAGAGAGGCTACCAGGTTAGCCATGGAGTCGAAGCCCAGGGAGGATAAAGTCAGGTTCTTGTGGTATGTCTGGCTGTAGGTTACAGAGAGCTTTTTCAGGGGGATCCCATCTAGGTGCTGCTTCACCATGGCCACTATATCTTCTAAAACCTTCTCTATAGTCTCGCTGTCTTCTGTAGCTTTCGATGACGACCCAGCTCCAGCCCGTCTCGAACGGCAGTGACTTTTGTGAAGCACCAGTTCCTCCTCCACAACCAGATCCCTATCCAGAGAATCTACCAGGCTAGCCATGGAGTCGAAGCCCAGGGAGGATAAGGTCAGGTTCTTGTGGTATGTCTGGCTGTAGAACACAGCCAGCTTTTTAAGGGGGATCCCAGCCGGGTGCTGCTTCACCATGGCCACTACTTTATCCAGAACCTTCTCCATTTTGAGTGATGCTACGAGGGGAAAAAGAGACCATCAATAACAGATAAACACCGCAAAGTATTTCACCAGTAGTCTGTGTCTCGTCTCACTATTAAACTACATATAATGCATGTGGTTTAAGTAATCTGTTTTAAAACACACACATATCCAACAGAGAATGATCCTTAATGTTAGAGAGAGAAGAAAAACAGGCAGATACCTATATACTGGAAACCCTACAACTGCCGATATAATAGCTAAGTATTGTTTGAAATGTACTGGTGCCATTTAGAGAAATTTAATTAATTAAGACAAAGTTAATTTTTGCATATTTTTCACATACATAGTCAGACGCTACAAACTGAAAGTGAAAGTGTCTGCTCCGTACGGAGTCTCAGCTCAGAGCAGCAGGAGTCAGATTTCACACACACGGGACAAGAGAGACTCGACAGACAAGACGATGGCGGAGGATTTGGTGTCAAAGCGAAAAGCAAAAGCGCCATTATTTCAGATTTAACCCCAACGCTATAAGGGAACCATAACGATATTGAGGCAAGCACCGTGCGGAGGACGGAGCGGTCACAGTATGTGCGCGCAGCGCAGCGGCGCCGGGTGGAAACCTGCAGCCCTGCAGCGAAAGCTCCACCGGAGAGGCCGGACACACAGCCATCCGACGTTAAAGAACAAAGTAAGCGCGCTACAGATATTGAGCGTCATCTTTTCTTGTAAAATGTCTGGTGTAATTGGTAACACCGGCATTGTCACAAATTTATTAAAGGTCCCATATCATGCTCATTTTCAGGTTCATACTATGTTGTGTTTCTACTAGAACATGTTTACATGCTGTAATGTTAAAAAAAACCTTTATTTTCCTCATACTGTCTGCCTGAATATACCTGTATTTATCCTCTGTCTGAAACGCTCCGTTTTAGTGCATTTCAACGGAATTGCGTTGCTCGGCAACAGTTTGGGTCCATGTTTACTTCCTGTCAGCTGATTTTATTTACATACACTGCAACAGGAAATAAACTGGGACCCATTTAGAATGTTTACGTTTAAAACCGTGTGATGATCTAAATATTGTATATTTGTGACATCACAAATGGACAGAAATCCTGACGGCTTGTTTCAAACGCACAATTTCTGAATACGTTCTGTGTGTATTTCTCCGTATATTGAGCGTTTTGATAGTTCAACAGTATTTATATATCACTTAAACCTGCTTTATAATATAAAAGACATGAAGATCTCACTTTTTACAATATGGGACCTTTAACCGATGGGAAAATGTCCTCACCGTGACATCTCTATATCACATTAGCATAAACTGTATACTAACTGATTGGTATCAAGAAATTGCAGCACAGAAATAGCAAAGATATGTTTGTTGCAACAGTGAAACCATTACTCCAGCAAGTAGCTGCTGTAAAATATACCACTCAGTACATATCTTGGTCACAATTATCTAATTACCAAGGGATCCTTAAAAAAAAGGATGTTGACCAATGTATCATTGTTTTTCATTAAAATATTTATTGTAGCAGCTTTAAACTATATAACATATTAACATATAAATATATATTAACATATACATATACATATATGTATATGTATATATATATACATATATATATATATACATATAAATATATGTATATAAATATATATATATATAAAATCACGATTCTTATCTTCTAAGATTCTGAATCGATTCAAAATTTCCGAAAAATTTTACTTTACTTTTTTTTCACTACCATGGCTGTCTGCGTCGCACGCATTGAATGCACTACAGGATGCACAACGTCACTTTCATTAACTGAAAATTTAATGTAACGGTAAGTCAAGCTGAACAAGGAATATCAGCTACTAGCTGTGCGCTAAAAGATGGGTGAATAAATAGAAACAGGGCATCCGACAAAAGTTCAGCTCAAAATGGCGCACCGTACTGTGCAGTGCTGCGTTGCCTGCAACCATTTAGGACACGGCGTCATGGACATAATGCGTGTGATAAAAATCAAACAAAATACCAGCTTGACGGGCTTATTTTGTCTACAATTTATTTTTGAAATTGGCAAGTTTCTCAGAAATAAAAAGACAGCAACTAATTTTATTTTTTGTATAACTTCAACTTCTTGAAGCCACTGAGAATTGAGAAATACAAAAAACGTTTTAGTAAAAAAGTGTTTATTTGTGCAAGTTTAGTATGAGTAAATGTTACCCTTTGCCTTTGTGTGTTTACAATATTATCAATTCATTTTATTTTAATTTTTTCAAATATTCTTTCACACATTTGTGGTATTTGGGGGTCACTGCCATTGTTGTTGGAGGTGCAAACACTGGAGGCGGGGGGGGGGGGGGGGCGATCCCAGCTGACATTGGGCGAAGGCATAATATATTATCATTATCATTATATTTGTAAAAAGTGAAATTTTCAGTTTATGTGCTGTATAAATACTGTTAAACTATCAAAATGCTCAATATACGGAGAAACACACAGCCCGTATGCAGAAATTGTGCGTTTGAAACAAGCCGTTAGGATTTCTGTCCATTTGTGATGTCACAAATACACAATATATAGATCATTACACGGTTTTAAACATTCTAAATGTGTCCCAGTTTATTTCCTGTTGCAGTGTATGTAAATAACATCAGCTGACAGGAAGTAAACATGGACCCAAACTGTTGCCTAGCAACACAATTCCGTTGCATTTCCGTTGAAATGCACTAAAACGGGGCGTTTCAGACAGAGCATGAATATACAGGTATATTCAAGCAGACAGTATGAGGAAAATAATGTGTTTTTTTTAACATTACAGCATGTAAACATGTTCTAGTAGAAACACAAAATACAAGTATGAACCTGAAAATGAGCGTGATATGGGACTTTAACACCTTAAAACCAATTTTTATATTAACTTTTTAAAATGTGTAACTCTTTAACACCAGGTAGCGACATACAGCATGGTGATAAGTTGAGCACAGCAAGGATGGATTATTTGTTCTTCCAACAGAGACACACCCAATCAACCACTAGTGTCTGTTTATGACTATACAGCTGATAAACTGCACAACATGATGCTTTCATTGATACCACATAGTTGAAAAGGTTTACACTTGTCAACCCATCTATGAAACTACCCCAGCTGGTCAAAAATAAAATACATTTACTGCTCTATTTTCTTATTGTGTTAAACCATGGCATGAACATGACAGAAATAGGCTAATCATTACGATAGTTGTTATACCAAAACAGCGATAACATTCCCAACATATATAGAGGATAAAGGTCAACAGTACAAAGTTACATGAAAAGTAAAAGAGAGATCGGATCTATCTTACCTAGTCTTTCAAATAACAAGATGTGTGGCTCATCTCCTCCAGAAGCTGAACTACTGTGTATAAACCAGCAACCTTCCTGTTTTAGCTTATAAACTGCCCTCCCTCCCTCCTCCTTTCCTGCTGTGTTTCATTCTTAGCAAAGCCACAGAGAAATGAAACTGAAAGTAACCGGTAAGCCCATTCAAGTCTATGGCTTGTTGTGGCCGACAGCCACACTCTCATATTCCTGGAAATGGTTATGCCTCATCTCACATGCAAAACAATAAAAAAGAGGGCACAAACAAAAGCTGCTGGGGATGCAGTAGAGCAGCATGCTGGCTGTCTTTCACGACCTATACGGTAAATCTCTTTGACTGAGGCACTAATTCATTTCAGTTTGTTTTTATGTTCAAAGGACATCTGCAGAGACACAAAGTTAATGGTAATGAAAAGTAAGTAAAACTGGTTTGTTAGGTGACATCAGTGACAAAACAGAAGGGACAAACAAAGCAAGAGATGGGTGATGTGACTGAGGAAGGGAGGGGAAAGAAACTGGCTTTGACTTTCACATTCCTTTCTCGCCCCAGCTGATTCACCTCAACTGCTGTGTAATAAACCATGTGACCTAATAACACTGTGAATGCCCAGTCAGTGTGATACCTGAGGAAACGAAACTGAGGGTAAGAATGCAACTTTGTATGGCAAGCCGTTCTAACAGCTAATAGCTAAGCTTGACTATCCTGAATTAACATTAGAGATATCCACAATTACATTTTGATTAGTCATAATTACATTGTGACGAGTCAGAGCTCTTATTACAGATATCTATGACGTCATTGTGACTATTCAAAACAACAGTTAGAGATATCTGTAATTCAGTTCTGACTATCGTAAATAACAGCTACAGATATCTTAATCCTCATCATGACTAGTCAGAGTTGTTGCCATGACGCTGCTTATCAAGGCTTCCCCTTTGGATATCGGCCCAACAATGCATCTGAACAGTGTCAGCAGAAGCTTTTGCTAACTTGGATAGTTCGGTAAAGTGTGAAAGATATTCACAGATTCAAACTTCCCGGATCAATAACTCATAAGACGAACGTAATTAAAACACCAACGAGGGCTCTTTCTAACTGTAGTGAGGTAGACAACGAGCTACAACCTCATTTTAATCACAAACGACCGTCCTCCGAACTGGACACATAACATCGGTCTCTATGTGCAGCCGGCTGTGAGACGAGTGGTCGGGGACCGATGTGGATCAGATAGTTAGAAAATGACATGAAATATAAAGAGCTCATCATCAGGAGTCTGTGGCCAACGAGAGCTTTGTTCACTAGAGAGTTGTGGTAGAAATTTACAGCATGTTATAGATTTACTGTCTCCAGACACACTTTATAAACACATACGGCTGCAGTGCAGCGCCATAGTATGTTTGAATAGAATCCCCCCCCCCCTTCTGACGTAATTACAGATATCTGCAACGTAATTTCTCCTAGTCACAACTCTAATTCTAGATATCTGTAATTACATTTAGACTATCCATAACTCCAGTTAGAGATATCTACAACATCATTCTGACTAGTCAACATTTTATTTTAGATACCTAAAAAGGACAATGCAGATATCTACAACTGAGGGGAATTAAAGATGTCTTGAACTGGAATTAAGACTAGTCAGAATTCAGTTGCGGATATCCACAATGTGAATTACGGATATCCGCAACTGAATTGTGGATATCCGTAATGAGAAACCCCATACACATGAATGGCAAAAGTAGTTTGAATTGTACCTGTCAAAATGTAATTACGGATATCTAAAATTAGAGTTTTGCCGAGTCAAAATAGAATTAGGGATATCTTGAATTAGAGTTTTGACCAGACAAAATTACGTTGCAGATATCTCTAATGAATCTCTGTCTAGCTATTAAATGTTAAAACGGCTTGCCATAACTTTGGCTCTTTGAATTCCTAAATAACTGTGTGGATATTTATGTCAACAAAGTAACATATTTGCACATCTACCACCCCACATCTTTTGGTAATCGTCTTGCTCCTTCTTGCCAACTAACCGGAATGACTGACTCCCACTGAGGAATTCACAGCACAATAGTTATCTTCCCACATTCCATTCTGTTTCATTTCCTTCTGTCGAACGGTGATAGTAAAACAGAGTGGATGGCAAAGTCCATGCTATTATAGTCAGTGTAAAAACGTGAAAAACACTTAGATAATGGTGACACTACAACCTGAAAAGGGTACAGAGCACCACCCACGGTTCTAACCTGAAAACCTTGACGTCAGGGTTTTCAGTCCTGTGACGGTGGCTCACTTCTTACTGGGGTGGATCGCCATGGTAACTTATGCTGAACACATAACCTGCTCCGGTTATGTTCCAGATAAGAGATCAACTCGTATAAGAGCACACGCCTACGGACCAATCAGAGCTTGGTGCATGGATCGTAAAATAATATTACACAAATACGAAGTAGTTAAAGTCATAATCCAGGCTAAAAGCAACACAGTTTAAACTGATAAATGCAGGAAGGACAGCTGGCAAAAAAATGCTGCCTGAATGTGGAAATGAAGGCTTATAATATCACTGCTCATCTAGAGCACGATAGATCTGACTGACTGGTCCTTCACACGAAAAAGGTCGAGAACCACTGAATTGCATCTTTTCAGCTTCTCTTCTTTTCACGTGAAAAGTTCAACTAGATGGCAGTGGTGTTGCTGATTCCATTCCTTAGCTGCAGTCATAGTCATTCATTGAATGAAAAGGCAAAGTGCTTTCTTGTACTACTTGTAACTCTGGCCCCACAGTCCCTGTTGACAGATTTTATACAATGAGGTAAAGATTTGCAAGAAGTCAGTGAGTCCACTGAAAACAGCTGTGTGCATTTAAGAAAAATCTAACTTATAGGACTAACTGGTAAAAACAAGCAACCGACAACATACCTTTCATTGGTCAGACTATGTGCATCATATCTTCTCTCTCCTTGCAGGGCTGTAGCTTACAGCACGGGAAAGGCACGGCAACTGATGAGGACAAGGATATGAGAGAACAGTGATTATAAATATAGGTTGCTCAATTTTGACAGTTTTATCAAGTTATCAAATTGATTTTTAAATGTGTGAACAATCTCTCCCCAGCTGTACTTTGTCCATGTCTCACAAAAATAAATACCAATAGAATAGCCGCTAGGGGATCAACAAATGGTAACTGCAGAGTGGCACAGAGCAAAACAACCTTGGGTCAGTCATCGTTTTCAGTAAAATGAACACATTTTTGTAACGCCCTACCAAGGGAAATAAAAATACAACCTGACCTGAAAATGTTTAATGAAAAGGTGAAACACTGGCTGAAACTAAACCAAACCCGTGACCACTGATTACTGATTGGGAACGTACATATGTAAATTGATTTTAATGTACGATGTTGTATTATGTGATTTCATGTATGATGTGGTATTATGTATTTTAATTTTTTCCTAAAAGCCTAACTAGGGACAAGGTCTGCAAATTAGCTATGACTAGAAGTCCTATATACATAGATTGCATCGGTTGTACTTTAATTAAGTTTAACAATGCCTACATGTTTTGTCCCTGTCAAATAAATGAATAAATAAATCAAATTAGCTGAGAGCAGAAGAGTGACAGGCCTAAATCTGTGATTTATCTGTGCAGAGTCAAAACTAATCAGTCAAAACACAAGTTCACAGAGTTCAATAACATGTTGAACCTCAGTCAGTTTGTCCTACAGAACCAGGCTCATGACACATGACCAGTACTGACCCACTGACCCAGCTTAGCTGACACACACACACAGACGTGATGGTTTTACTTGGCATGTACTATATAAACCTGCTGTCTCCATTGCATCCTGTTGAAATGTCACACACTGTATGTGGGATTTTAACAAAATATTGTATGTAAAGAAAAACTGTACTTAGCAGACCCTACCTACTTTACAAGTGCAATTCCCTCTGTTTACATTACATCTATTTTTATATTTTATACGTCTAGTGTAACACTTCTGTTTATATTTATTTATTACATCTACTCTACCTGTTTTATTTGCTTTATAACTGTGTGTGTGTTTTGCCTGTCATATGTTTTATCTGCCTCGTTTAGTCTCGTCAAGTATTTGTTTTAAAGCACTGACCAGAAGTGGCAACTGTGAATCTCATTGTATTTAATACAATGACAATAAAGCTTTCTATTCTATTCTATTCTATTCTATTCTATAATAAAGCATTATAGTCATGCAAGATTGTATTTTCGTTACTGTAACATAAATGTGGAAAATAGATCTCAATTTCACTGCATTTCTCTTCCGGTAACAACCAAGATGACAGATTGGATTTCCTCGTTTAAACATTTGTGCCAATATATTGTAAATTAAGAGGGGAAGTTGACAATGTGCTCCTCATCCTCCTCCTCCTCCTCCTCCTCATCATCATCATCTGGCAGAAACAAATAGACAACAGTAGTTCCTGTTACTGTTTACGTTCCACCAACTACGGTAATGTTATTATTATGTGCTAGCAATAATTCAAACCTCAATAGCAACACTAGGCTAAATAAAAAAGCTAGTTAAGCACGACTGAATGACTCTCCAGCTACCTGTTATTGTGCCAGACAACTCCTAGTCCTAGTCCTAGTCCTAGTCCTAGTCCTAGTCCTAGTCCTACTCCTAGTGTGTGTCTTCTCCTTCATTCAGCATCCTCCGTCTCTGTGCTGAGAACAGAACCATAGAACCATGGCGATGACGCACCAATGACGGACCAATGGGGTCGCTTGCTTGAGCTAGCGGACATTAGTGATGGGAATTACGGCTCTTTTTAGTGAGCCGGATCATTTGGCTCAGCTCACCAAGAAGAGCCGGTCCTTTCGGTTCCCAAACGGCTCTTTGTTTTACCACTTCTGCCTTTTAAAATTCAGCCAAATTTAGCGCTGTTTTGACCTATGATTAGTATGTGTGCACATATATCACTTAAATGATTCAATATAATTATACTAAACCTTATAATTTCCAGAATACCATAACTTTACATGCTGCTTTGTTTCCGACTGTCACTCATCTTGTCTGCTATTCGCGCACCGCACTCCTCTCTCTCTTTCTCTCCTCCTCTCCATCCTGCTCTGTACCTGTAGACCGTCAGCGCGTCGCCCCTCCCCGCCCCTCCCTGCTTGATGGTATGATCCTTGTCTGTCATCACCTGATTGATCGCATGGACGTCATTAAAGAAAGAAAAAAAAAAACGGCTCTCGGGCGGGAGCCGGCTCCCATTGTTCACTTAAAAGAGCCGGCTCTTTGAACCGGCTCGTTCGCAACCGACACATCACTAGCGGACCTGCTATGGCTAACGTTAGCAAACAATACCAAGTGTTATGATTTAACTCTCATATTAGTCAGCCAATAGATAGTGTCAAAATAGCCAATAGTCACAGTATTGGTGTTTCTGAATCTCAACACAGCTGTAATTAAGCACCATATGGGACGAAATTAATAAGCGGAACTCATGAGATGCTCATATTAGCCGGCTACCTAGCTAACATAATGCTGCATTCAGGCTCTACGAAAAAAGGTCGTAAATACGCGTAATGTGTGACTGACTGAGAACTGTTCATGTACAAAAAATGCTCATTAATATAATTTACGTGAGCAACAAAGAATTGTTCATCCCAGCTTTCTGCTGCTATATGCTTCTTGATGTTTGGGGTTTTGTCTTGTCCCCTTTTGTGTTGGTGAATGTTTATCATCAAGCTGTCATCGCTTAATAGAGGATGTAACGACATTTCAGTCAGTCCGCATCACCTAGCCTAATGTGAACTGAAACTATTTTCAGTGTGATAGAGCAGATTGGTTGCTCACAAATAGACAAACTATCGAGTTTACAGGTTTCGAAGAGATCTAACTGAAGATGAATGTCAGAAGTTGTTTTTCTTCTCACCTGTAGCGTGATTGCAGCATCAATATTTGTCAGGATTGTGCCTGCCTCGGGAGCAACAGTTAGACCTTGAACTACACACAATTCAATTCAACTTTATTTCAGACACATACAGTAGGTCCTTATCAAATAATAAAGAATAAATACAATACAAAACAATACGAGGATAACAACACAAATAGAATAGACTAATTACAGTTCACAAGTCCACAGTGATTAAAACACACAGAGGCAAACTTCACTCTAGCTTTAAAACTGAGCTTAAATTTGTTAAATTGAATTTGCTTTAACGCGTTATTATTGTGTTAACTTTGACAGACCTAGTTATTACAGAAAGTGTATGAACCCCATGACCAAAATAGTCGTACATTCTGTCATTGTGTTACTTATGGATGAATTATAGTGAAAATAAATGATTCCATTTTTGCTGGGACCCTCTGGAACCCCCTCAAGAATCCCTGGGGGACCCTGGACCTCACTTTGGGAACCACTGACCTAGACCATGGGAGTAGGAAACATTGAAAATGTGGGTGGGACAATGTGTGTGTGTGTGTGTGTGTGTGGGGGGGGGGGGGG